>LAPY01000435.1:104761-115922 GCA_000970635.1 Eragrostis tef | reverse complement strand
GGCGGCTGCGGCCACCCGAGGAGGCACCCGCCGCCACCGCCGCCGGCGAGCACGGTTCCGCCGCTCCTGTCGGCCTCGAGGTAGGTTCCCTGCTCCCAGTAACAAAAAAAAGTTCCAATTTTTAGCTCAAATGTTAGCTGCTTCCGCTTCAATGCCGCCGGATTCTTGCTCAAATTCGGCGTACGGGGAAGCGAATCCAGGACGGCCGTTGCTTCATCAAAGCGCTCTACCAGCCTAGCCCGTGTACCATCACCATTCCTTCCAGCTCGTGGCGCCAAGTAGTAGTTACTAGCCGTTGTCGGCGCCGCACGGCGCTTCCAAATCGAAGCCCAGATCCCCATTTATGGCGGCCTCTCGTCCGGTGTCCGGGGCGGCATTAATTGGCCAGGCCAAGGGCGCGTTCCTTGTGATGCACTCTCCCTTTCTTCCTCATGTGATCTGCGCCTAACTCCCTCGCTGGGGTCCCCACCCGCCGGCATTGAATCGCCGGTGCGCCGTGCAATTACGCGGGCACGGATGTACCTTGCTAGGGAGTTACCGGGTTGTCTCCTGCGCCTGCAGCTGGTTGTGTCGTACTTGCTGGAGTTACTGCTGTTGATTTACTTGGTGTAAACTGGGTTGTGAATTAAGTTTCCACTCAACTTAAATGTTCTGAATACAGTGCCACTGTTATTTAAGCTTAATGAACAATAAGTGATGGTTTTGATGATGTTATGCTGTCCTGTAAAAGCTTTCCTTGTCAAATCTGGTGAGACGGTCTGAATGTTCCAGACAATGGAGGTTCTTAGGTTTGCTGGCACAGACAATTCATCTTTGGTTATTGTCAATGTACCTGTTATCTCTGAGGAACATTGTATCGATGTACCATTTAAGTTAGTGGACACTGTAATTTGGGGATGGGTAGATCTGTGGAGCTATCTGAATTTGTTCAACATGATAGGATTTGCTGGAAAGATATGATATAATTTATCGTTGTTAATTTTTTTACTTAACTGACAGTATTTTGGAAATTTCATTTACTTCTATGACAGCATATACCAAGACATTTACAAGCTCAGCTTCTAAGGAAGGATCCTCTTGGTCACCACCACCATCAGAAGACTGAAATTGCAAGCCCCAACTCCGTCCTGGAGCCACGTAGTGGAGAGCTCCACAAGGTAAATCTAGAAATCAGTTGCACCGGACTTCTTTTTATTCCTTCTGTGCTGCCACTTAATTCTGTGAATTTTACTGTGTAGATACAGCTTCATCTTGCCTCAGGCATCGAAAATGCTACAAAGTGGGATCCTATAAGCATAAAGGCGATCGAACCCGATGGTGCCTATGTGATTGCTAGTGAGTTAAATCTCACTGAGGAACAGCAGGGGGGAAGTTATGTTGCTAGCCTCCAGATGGAGCTTCAGCAAGCACGGGATAGGGTGACGAAGCTAGAAACTGAGCGGGCTTCCGCCAAGAAGCAACTTGATCATCTGTTCAAGAAACTTGTGGAGGAGAAAGCAGCTTGGCGGAACAGAGAGCACAAGAAGGTCAAGGCCATTCTTGAAGATATGAAGGCAGATTTGGATCATGAGAAGAAGAACCGGAGGCAGCTCGAGACTATTAACTTGAAGCTTGTTGATGAGCTGAAAGAGGTCAAAATGGCTGCGAACCAACTGCTGCAAGAGTACGATAATGAGAGGAAGACACGTGAACACACTGAGGAAGTTTGCAACAAGCTGGTGAGGGAGATAGAGGAACACAAATCAGAGATTGAAACCTTAAAGCAGGATTCTCTGAAACTGAGGGGGGAGGTAGATGAGGACAGGAAATTGCTACAGATGGCTGAGGTGTGGCGTGAGGAGAGAGTGCAGATGAAACTTGTTGATGCAAAACTCACTCTTGAAGCAAAATATGAACAGCTGAGCAAACTGCAACAGGACGTCGAGGCTTTCATTTCGACTTTCAGTTCTTCACAAGGAGACAGCACACTTGTCCAAGCAGCAGGTAACATCATACAGGCTATTGGATCAGTCAGAACCCAAGATATAGAATTTGTGTATGAGCCACCACGTGCATCAGAAGACATACTGTCCATCTTTGAAGAGCTGCGCCCAAAAGAAGAATCGCAAACAAATGAAAATCCTGAGACAAAGGAGACTGAACCATGCCATTATGCAGCTTGTGAATCAGAAATGCAGGACGCTACCCCGTTGACTGATATATTCCTAGAAAACCGAGCCAGATTGTTCCCAGATGGAAGCCCTTGTGATGAGAGCGAAACGGAAGATGGCAGCAGCTGGGAGACCATGAGCGATGAAGAGATGCAGGGCTCAAGCCGTTCGCCCTATGGAAGCGAACCCTCAATCAACAAGATCTTCGACAGAATTTCATGGACGAGTGGATACGATTCTGAAGGTGGCCGGAACAATAAGTTATGTGATGACCTGAGCAATATGTGTTTGACAGACGTAAAACAGCCCAAGAAGAAAGAGTCGGCCATATCAAAGCTCTGGAAATCATCCCCTCTGAAAAACTGTGAATTCCGCATGAAAGATTCTGCAGATATAATGAAGGGAAGAGCATCGGATGCAAGTCTTCCAAACGGCATGTATTCTAATGCCAAAGCCATGAACCAGGAGATGGGACTCAGCTCCCCAAGCACAGCTCAATGGAGCTCACCGGATTCAATGAACAGTCAGCTCAACCGGGGATTCAGAGGCTGCATGGAGCTGGTTCAGAGGCAGAGCCTCAAGGCAAAGCTTCTAGAAGCTCGGATGGAGACTCAGAAGATTCAGCTACGTCATGTGCTCAACCAGAAAAGTTAGAACTGCAAGCTGCAGATTTCGTCAAGGAATAAAATTCGAGGCATATCATTTACTTTTATTCTCTTGTGCATTGTAGCATGTAGCCTAGTCTATTGTATTTTCACACCATAGCGCTGCGTAGTGTCTCTGTAGACTGACATGGCCATAGTTGATGCATCTGTCTAATTGTAGCAGTACATCCGACAAGTTGTAGTATCATCCTAGTTAATGTGTAATTTAGCCGTAAACAAGAAGCAATGTTCGGACAAACTGTTCCATTGGCAATGAAGAAATCTCTCTCCCCTCGTTTGTGCGTGCGTTCTCGCGTGCGTTCTGTAGATATTCTAGATATTCTCCCCCTTCCTTGCATTTTGGATTCAAATATACAATATAATTCAGTGCTGTAGTGATCGTACATTTGTAGCATTCAGAAATTTGATCCTCGGCTGAAACTGCAGCCACAGAGCTCATACAAACTAAGACTACACAACAGTTTGCTTTCTATAGAAATACTAACAGTCAGCGGTATCCTTGTGACATGGATATTAGCTGAAGAAAACAGGCTCCAGTGACAGCACACAAGATCATTTGTATCAAGTTTCTGGGAGCTTTAACTTCAGCAATGTTTCATAGCACATTTTTGTTTTCTTAATACAACTATGTTTCCACAGCTAGATAGCGAGTACAAGATCTGACAAGTTAACGCATGTTGGGATCACACATTGCTTTGCTTGTAGAGCTTCGTGTCCAGCACTTGCTTCCCGCACATAGCACACACACCTGAAATAAGCGAATGCTATGATCAGAATCAGACATTGAGGCAACAAACAGGAAAATAAATAAATCATTTTACCCAAGGTTGTGTTCTCAAGGAGTAAATTCATTACCTTTCGAATAAGCACAGGTGTGGCAGTATTTGGCGTCCTGGTGCACCTGTTGCTTGCAGATTATGCATTTGGTGTTTCCATACGGAGTCCACCTATTATTAAGGAAGAGTGGATATAAAGTTAGACCCCGGTCACAAAACATCTACTTCCATGAATATAACTCAAACAGTTGCAAGTTAGGAAAACAAAATGCAGTTTCAGTAGTCACATGAAAAGGATGCCTAGAGATATAGGAATCCATGAAGATTCAAGGGCACATAGCCAGTGGAACAAAAGATCAAATTAGATTAAATAAAATCAATGTGAAAGGAGCCCATAGAAAATGGAAATATCTTGATAATCCATACCACTGTCATACTTTATTACAAAATAATAATTATCCATTTTCATCCAGTGTCTTCACTGCTCCTACATTTTCATTAGAGGTCCAATAATTTGACAGGTGACATGTGCCTATTTCAATGTCACCCAAAAATGACAGTCAATACAACCACTCTGCCAACAATAACACCCAACAAACTACACAGCTTCTCTGATTGCCTATATGAAGCTCATTACGCATTTTTTTGACAATTTGAATTTAATTCAGTTAAGAAATCTTCAACTAATTGTAATTGAAAACTGAAGCATGCTGTCGGATAGCACTAGGCTACCCCAATCCCACCATCATTGTACAAGGGGTAATCGATCCAGAAAGGTCAAGAACAAGAACTCTAGAGGTCTGATTAAGGGACTGGGTGTACCTAGTTGAAGGACAAGATGGCTGCCCTGATTTCTAAAAACAAAACCCTTTGGTGGCTTAAAGTCGTCAATTACGTTCAAATATCATATAGCATCTTTTTGTGCTTGATTGAATTACAATTTGTTCAATTGCTTAATTACTATGGATCTTCATGTGACCACTGACTACCCCCATCGTTCCCTATATGGCACACAAAACTGGTACCATACTCCGGTGGTTTTCCTCTTTCCTCAAGAATAAAATGCATAGCCCCTACATTGACCTATACAAGGAACCCGAGCAAGTGAAATCGGAACCCCAAGCAACAGGCATCAGCTACTCGCGTCTGTTTTACCATTCAGTTCATCATACCAATCGAATCGGCGCTAATCAGGTGGGGGCGAGACCTACCTATTCTTCTTGGAGAGGAGCTTATTCTCGTTGATCTTGCGGCCGCCGCTCTCGTTTGTGTTGCTAGCGCCTTCCTTCCATTTGTCCGGCACGATCACCTTCCCCAGCTTCTTCTCGCCTGCGATGCCAAATCCCACCAACCGTTATTACCAAGAGAATAACACAGATCCCCGCACGGGGGACCTCCTAGGTTACAAGCAGAGGGGCGAAATTCGGGAGAACGGGCATCTAGCGCGGGATGGAATGAGGAAGGGAGGGAGCCTTACACTTGGCGCACACCATGCCGGAGACGCGAGAGCGGAGAGGGGGAAGAAGAAAGGCAGGAAGGAGAGCTGGAGAAGAGAAGCGGTGCCACGGCCGGGTCCGGGTCGGTCGGGCGAACCGGCGGCTCCATCTAGAAGAACGAAACCGGGCTTGACTTTAGGCCGCAACGGCCCTGGCCTTCCTCAGTGTGGATCAGGCTCGATTCAGATAGAAAAATGACCCGAAAAACAAAACTTGTAGAAGCACGAAGCCCAAATAACCTGTCCGGCCTAAGCAGGCTTTTAGGCCCCCAGATAGTGCTGTCCAAACGGGCCGCCCGGCACGGCCCGGCCCGGGCACAAAATGGCCTGACCCATTTAATTTTCATGCCGTTGGACAGCACTATCTGGGAAGGAGGGCACGGTGGAACAGCAAAAGGAAAATCGCAAATTATATCAGGCCATTATTTTCGGGCCGTGCCGTGCCGCCCGTCGTGCCGAGCCATTGGCCCACGGCACAGCCCAAAATTATATAACCGTGCCGGCCGGCCCGTTAGGCATGTAAGCCCATTTAGCCCGTTAGGCCCGTTTAGCCCATTAGTGTAAATTATAGCAAAATGAGTGTTAAAATGAGCTTGAACCAAGGACCTCATGGTCTAGAGTGAAGTGTTTTACCATTAGACCAAGTTTCTTTCTTAATTCTATAGGAATTCAAAATATATTTACACTATTCTCTATTTGGGCTCGTGCTTTGACGAGCTATTAACGGGCCTTTATATGCCACAGCTTAAACGGGCCGTGCCCATGCCGCCCGTCAGGCCACGCCCTCGGCCCAAGCACGGCACGGCCTGTTTTATTGGGCCAGCCCGGCACGAAATTAAATAGGTCGTGCCGTGCTTGGGCTGGGCTAAAAATTCCATGCTCCAGGCCGGCCCGCTTGGCACGGTCCGTTTGGACAGCACTATTCCCAAATGACAACCCTCACGGCTATAGGATATGACACTCCCTTGCTCACACAGAAATTTAGGATGGCAATTCAAAAAAAAAAAATCGGATGGTCAATTGTACAATCGTTTTCTGATCCCGACCTAACGTTATACCAATGATGGCTCCGGGCAACTCTGCCTCAACTTTCCAGAGATGAACCGATCAAGGAAACTGGTGATGCGGTCTCTCATTCAATTACGTGAAGGAAATTGATCTGGTAGGAATCTGTATGTCTCATATATTGTTTGTTTGTTGAATATAAAGCCTGGAAGCAACGCGAATATGATCAACCAAGAAAACCAGACCAGATCACAGAGCTCCATAGAATCAAACATACCAGAGAATGATGAGACACGTCCAACAACGCAAGTTTTGCAATTAAAGGATGTACACTGCGTTCTACCTCTATGTAACAGAAGTTTTGCTACTGCACACAGTTTCATCATCGTAAGACAGCAGGAAAAAATTGTCCACAATCGCGCTCACACCAGCTGGTGATCCATGCCTCCTGCAGCTTTATTTTCAATTTATTTAGTGATGAACAAAGGCCCTGGTATCCAAAGTTCCCTACACCGAACGAAATGCAGGCCGCCAATCCGGGTTCCAGGAAAGGGAGGGCTGTGGCACTGTCCTCACTATCGAAATGATGTGACTTGGCCTAGTTCTGTGCGCCTGCTAAGTTGCGGATGACGTATGGGAGGATGCCTCCATGGTTGAAGTATGCCAGCTCCACCTGCAGCACAACCAAGAGAATGTAATTACTATTTGCAGGGCAAAGCAACTGAGAAGCAAGACGATTCAAGATGTTCCTGAAATGTGTGTACCTCTGTGTCGAAGCGCAGGATGCAAGTGAAGGATTTCCCGTTGTCGGTCGTGACAGTCACATCCTGGCCAGGACGGATCTCGCTGAGGTTGGTAGGAAGCTCAATGTTGAACCGCTCATGTCCTGTGAGGCCAAGCGAATCAGCATCCTCTCCAGCTTTGAAGCATAGAGGAATGATTCCCATGCCCACCAAATTGCTTCGGTGGATACGCTCGAAGCTCTTGGCAATAACAGCTTTAACTCCCTGAAAACAATGCATACATGATGGTCAACACTATGGTTTCCCAAACAAAGAGGATAGATGAGGATGTCAAATGTGTAGAAAACTTGCCAGGAGCATCGGTCCCTTGGCAGCCCAATCACGAGAGCTGCCGCTTCCGTACTCAGCACCAGCAAGAACAATGGTATCATGGCCCTCAGACTTGTATCTCTGCAGTAGGACACATTCAAAAACATGAACATTAGAAGATAATACTAAACAAAATGAAGAGAAACAAACAATACAAGGTTGTTCATCTAGCATACCATGGCGGCATCAAAAACATAAAGCTTCTCCCCAGTAGGAACATGAATGGTCTTGGGTCCAACCTCTCCATTCAAAAACTTGTTCACAATCCTAATGTTTGCAAATGTTCCTCTAGCCATTATTTCGTCGTTGCCGCGACGGCTGCCATATGAGTTGAAGTCCTTCCGGTCCACACCACGCTCAAGCAAATACTTGGCAGCAGGGCTGTCTTTGTGAATGCTGCCTGCAGGTGAAATGTGATCTGTTGTAATGCTGTCCCCAAAGTTCAGTAGGCAGTAGGCATTCTTCACAGAATGGGGACCAGGTGGGGACATGGTCATATCCTTAAAGTATGGTGGATCATGTATGTAAGTGGATTTTGGGTCCCATGAATAGAGACTCGCTTCAGGGACGGTTAGTTGGTTCCACATCGGGTTGCCTTTTGTGATGGCCTCATAGGTGCTCTTGAACATGTCAGGCAGCACACTAGATTGAACAACCTGTTGGGTAGCATTTTAGTAACAATAATTGCCAACAAAAAAAAGCAGAAACAAATGATGGTGAATACTCAGAAAAGGCGATAAAGTAATATATACCTGTGCAATTTCTTCAGTGGAAGGCCATATATCCCTAAAGTAGACTTCCTTGCCGTCCTTTCCAACTCCAATGGGCTCTTTCTCAAAGTCAATATCCACCTGAAAAGTACAAATTGTGATTTTACTTAGCTCCTTTCAACAAAGGCAGAAATAATCTGGCATCTACTTAATCATGCCAACCTTTCCTACAGAAGAAACATGTGATGTGATGGTAACCATCAGTGGGACCAAATGATATCAACTTACCGTGCCAGCAAGTGCATATGCAACAACAAGAGGTGGTGAAGCAAGGTAGTTAGCCCGAGTCAAAGGGTGCACACGGCCCTCGAAGTTCCGGTTGCCCGACAAAACAGCAGCAGCAACAACATCTACACAAAAATGATAAGCATAAGACAATCATAAAGTAATTCACTGCAACTAAATAAATAGGACAGTACCATTTTCCGCAATGGCGGCTGACACAGATTCATCAAGATCACCAGAGTTGCCAATGCAAGTGGTACATCCATACCCAACAAGATGAAATCCTTGTTTGTTCAAGTATTCCTGAAGACCACTGTAATCACCAAAATCCATGCAAAGATGTCATCCAATAGGCATTACAATTCTATGTTTCACCATTTTTTTTTCTTAAAACAACGACAAATACCTCTGAAGCAAGTATTTCGTGACAACTCCAGATCCAGGGGCAAGGCTTGTCTTCACCCATGGTTTCACCTGAACAAAAATGACATCCACATCAACAGAAAGCACAAAAAATAGGAAACTTTTTCATGCGAACAAATTATGAAAGAACAAACCTCAAGACCCAACTCGCATGCTTTCTTAGCTACAAGACCAGCACCAAGCATAACACTGGGATTCGATGTGTTTGTGCAGCTAGTTATTGCTGCTATAACAACACTGCCGTGCTTGATTTCTGCAGGCTGTCCATGGAAATCAAACTTAATAACTTTCTCCTGCTGCTCCTTTGGCACTGCAAAACCCTGGGATATTGTATGTCCTTGGTTAGTAACATCAGATAAAGTGCTGCTATGAAAAATTATGCTATTTTCAACTCAATGGTTACCTTGAACCCAACTTTGTTGTCCAGGCAAGCATGCCAATCTGTTTTCATTTCCTTCAAAGGAACACGGTCATGAGGCCTACAAGTCAAGGGATACAGTAAGGCCCAAATCTACCTCTTAATTGGCAAAAATGAAAATGATCAAGCAGAAGAACGAAGTCAGATCATACCTTTTAGGGCCAGATATGCAAGGCTCAACCTCAGCAAGGTCCAGCTCAAGATAAGACGAGTAAACTCGTTCTGTTTGAGGCTGACATCACAATGCAACTATAATGTTACTCTGATTAACAAATAATAACTGAGACTGAAGAGCTATAATGTCAAAAGGGGCCTACCTCATTGTAGTCTACAAACATCTTGTTGGCTCTAAGATATGCCTCAATCATTGACACCTAAATCAACATGGCAGATTTAATTTAGTGAATGGAAGACATGCAGAACTTCAATCCATAAATATTTTACAGTTGACACTAAGGGGTTTATTTACAAGACAAAAGGACAAAGGAATGTGTGGAAGATATAATTTTTTTTAAAACAGTAGCAAGTCCGTGTTGGGCACAAACTATGGGTTCATAAGGCCAACCAGAGAAGCATGGACCAAATCCCATGTGTAGCAAAAAGATAGCACACAGAGGCCCAAAGGGAAGATATCAAGAAAAAATTGACCGTCCACATGTTTCAACTTTTGTCATGTAGAAGATAAGACTTTGCAAATAGTAAAGCTTACAGTTTCGTCGCTCCGGCCCGTCAATTTAAGGTAATCCAGTGTCACATGGTCTACTGGGAAGAATCCCATGGTAGCCCCATATTCCGGTGACATGTTTGCAATTGTAGCCCTGTCAGCCAAAGACAGCTTACCCATACCTTCACCTGGATAGAAACAGAGGCAAGGGGAAAAATCAGTAACATACCATTAAATTATAGAGACAGTACATTCCATCTATGATCGGGAAGCACTAACCATAGAATTCAACAAATTTGCCAACAACACCATGCTTCCTTAGCATTTGTGTCACGGTAAGAACAAGATCAGTAGCTGTGACTCCACTCCGTAACTTTCCAGTCAACTTGAAGCCAACCACGCCAGGCAAAACCATGCTCATTGGCTGCGCAAGGTAATACAAAACAGGTCAAATCGAGCTATTTCAAACCTTATATACTCAACATTTAGGAAATTATGAAGCTTAACTAAATCCCAAGCATAATCGACATGCAAAACAGATATATAAATAAAGGTCATTCCAAGAAAAGTTAAAAAAAAAACAACATCAACAGAAACAGATTTAAACAAATGGTATTACATTTGGGGCATGGGGAAAGATGTCAGAAGAGCACCCATTTCCTAAGCACGACATAATAACAGCAATCATGAAAGACAGGCCCATTTGAGATTACCTGACCAAGCATTGTAGCCTCAGCTTCAATACCACCAACACCCCAACCAGCAACACCCAAACCATCAATCATGGTGGTGTGTGAATCAGTACCAACAACACTGTCAGGATAGAGCATGCCATCTGTGTTGAAAACAACTCTGCCAAGATACTCAAGATTGACCTGATATTTGTATCAAATAAAAAATTAATAGAGTTTCTAAGATAGAACGCAGGGCACAAAATATTGTGAAATCCAAAGCAGTTACCTGGTGAACAATACCAGAACCAGGAGGAACAACCAGCATATTTTGGAATGCAGTAGATCCCCATTTAAGGAAGCCAAACCTCTCTTTGTTGCGGCTAAATTCCAGCTCCATGTTTGATTGCACAGCATTGGGTGACCTTGCTACATCCACCTGCACTGAGTGATCAATAACCAGATCTACTGGAACCTGCATTCCAAACGAAACATAAGAGCATCAGAATAAACATAAAGATGTAGATGTCAAGAGGCTAGACAAGTGGTGTCCTCAGAAATATGAGACTTCTGGCCAACTTGAAATGATTATGATGTTATACATGGTCCAGAACAAACTGATGGACTTTTCAGTCAGATAACAACGAGACAAGATATATGTACCAGTGGGTTGATCTTGTTGGCATCACTTCCCAACTTTGCCATCGCATCTCGCATAGCTGCAAGATCAACAACTGCTGGAACTCCAGTGAAGTCCTAGAGAGAAATTTCAATGTTGACTGTTGAG
>LAPY01000435.1:60929-74485 GCA_000970635.1 Eragrostis tef | reverse complement strand
CCCCCCCCCCCCCCCCCCCCCCCCCCCCGGCGTGGGTTTCGATTACTCGCATTTGGGAAATGGTGAAGACGATGTGGTCTCAGATTACTCCCATCCCGAAATTGCTTCTGAATAAAAAAGACGAATTCTTTTGTTTTGGGCCTGGATCAAGGAATTGTTTCTTGATGGGGTTCCCAACATCTGAGTTGGTGATGGTCAGGTCGATGCTGGACAGGTAGCTCCTTTGCATGAACTTTTAGCCTTCCAAGTGAATTTTTGGGGGAAGAATTCTCTATGTCCTTGTATGCCTTTATTCATATAGTCTAATGCGAAAACGTGGCAATTTTTGTTTGGTTTATAGTTAGTTTTATAATCAAAACATTTCCATTTTCAGTGTGATGTGCCGCTGTGCTCCCAGCTTGATAAAGGAAAGGGGCATAAAAGGATCACGTCCCTTTTTTACCTTGTTACTGGAAGTTAGTCAAGAAATTATACAGCATTATTAGAAATGTTGTTCTTTAGTATCCAGACGCATAAATTCACCCGGTAGAGATTTTAGGATTTAGTTGAATTTATTGAAAATGTTTTGATGTTTTTAGTATCTTGGAGGAATATATAATCTGACAGGTGACTTCATTTCTTTGAGGTTTGTTTAGCAGCTACAAATTCTGACTTCTTTAAGCATTAAGGAAGATCCTTTTTATGTTGCAATATCTTAAGCTGCAAAGCTGACTTTTTGTTCTTTTTGGTATGTTTCAGTCTTTCATGAGGAATAACAAACATGCCAGAAGCAGGGTTACTCGATATCGATGCACAGTATCCATCTCAGGTATGGGGAACAGTTCCGTTGAAAGCTATTCTAGTCCTTTTAGCTATTCTGATGACCTCATGTTTGTTGGTATTTTATTGTGCAGGTTGTCCTAACAGCAAATCAAGGACAACGTCGTCTCCTAATATAAAAGTCACTGCTTTTAGGGGTTATGCTCCAAGACTCACCTTTGAGTCGAGCACCAAGAAGAGAGAACACAGTGATAGTGACGATGAACCTGTTGATAAATACAACAGGCTGTTAACTACTGATGTACCAGAGTGGACAGGTGGCAGAGAAGTAGAATCTCATGAATCTGGTCTGCCGCAAAATGCTTCAAGCAGTTCAACATTAGGGGAAGTGGATGCTGTGGAAGAAGCCGAGATGGACATATTTGAGGGTGATTTTCCAGAAAATTCATTGAACAATATATCAAGAGGGCAAGCAGATGCAGTGAATAAAGCTGAGTCTGAAGAAGACAACTTTGAAGTGTATTTGTCAAGAATTTCATTGGAACTGGATGCAGTAAATAAAGCTGACGGTAAAAAGGACTTATTTGCAGTGGATATGGCAGGATATGCATTGAGCAATGTAACAATGGGAGAAATAGATGCGGTGTATGAAGCTAAAGCTGAAGAAGAGAAATCTGAGGTGGATTTGCAGGAAGTTGCACTAAACAGTGCTGAAGCCAGAAAAGCGGATGCAATGGATGAAGCTGAGACTAAAGAAGACCTATCTGTGGAAGATTCACCAGGAAATGCGTTGAGCAATGTAACAATGGGGGAAGTGGATGCAGTAGACGAAGCTAAGTCTAAAGAAGACATATCTGTGGTGGATTCGCTAAGGAATCCATGGAGCAATTTAATAGGTGGGGAAGTGGATGCAATGGATGAAGCTAAGGCTAAACAAGACAAATTTGAGTTGGCTTTGTCAAGAACTGCTTTGGGCAGTGCTGCACTGGATGAAGTCGTGGCAATAGATGAAGCTAAGGCTACAGAAGACATCTTTGTTGTCGGTTTGTCTGGAATTGCACCCAACAGTGATGCAGTGGAGGAAGTAGAAGCCCTCGACGAAGTTCAGACGGAAGAGGACATAGTTGAGGTGGATTTGTTCGGATTTCCATCAATCAATGCAACAACTGAGGAAGAGAATTTGATGGATGAAGATGGGTCTATAAAGGAGGCATTTGGTGTTGATTTGTCAGACAATGCTTCGAGATATGAGGCAGTCAATTCTGCAGATGAAACTGTAGCTGAGGAAGATAATTACCAACATCAGTATACATTACTGTCTGAAACATCCATGGAGGACAAGGCCATTGATCAAAGTACAGAAATTTTAAAGCCTGGGCTATTGTCACTTGTCAGAGTCCAGGGACCAGATAGATTATTTTTTAGCGAGAAAGGATCAGTTGCTGACTTCTACCAACCAGTGATAGATATCCATAATCAAGTGCAAAAGTTTACTGCTTTTGATGAACAAAACCAGTCAATCATGGGGTTCCCTAAACAAGACCTTTCCATTGCTCATTTGCCTGAGAAAAGCCATTACATTATTGGTTCTCCTAAACAAGAGCAATCAATTGTTGGTTTTCATAAACAAGACCAATCAATTGTTGGTTATTGTAGACAAGATACATCCATTGTTGGCATACCAAATCAAACCAAGTCCATCGTTGGCTCCAGTAAACTAAACCAGTCAATTGTTGGTTATGGGAAACAAAAAAAAAGCCATAGTTAGTTTCCATAAGCAAGACCTGTCAATTGTTGGTACCGCCAGAGATGTTCATAGAAAGCGAGTGGCCATTGTTGGGAGTGATGATGCACAACATGTGAGGGGAGTGGAAACTAACATTGGAGATTACACATCCCAAAAATCTGATGCTGGAAAGCTTAATGTCAAGTTCGATGTTGTCAACTTGTTGCAGAAAAATAAGGAAAATATCATTGAAGAAGCAGAGAAGATAATAACTAGCAAGAAAATTGATGAGGGGCATCTTTTGATGGTTGAAGAGCAGCGTATTGTTACCAAGGAAGGCACTGAGATTCAAATGAGAATCGATGAGGACAAACGTCTGCATTTTCTCCCTGAAGAAGAGATGTCATGGGCTAAATTTGAAGCTGGTATTATTAACCATAAAGAACAGTATGATGTTGATGAAACCTCTATGCCAGTTGAACCGGATATCGAGGATTCCGAGGCTGATGTAGATCCACAAGCAGAACAGAGGATGCTTCAAGAACTCGCCGAAAAAAATTATTCACTAGGAAACAAGCTTTTTGTTTTTCCAGAGGTAGTGAAAGCTGATTCAACTATTAGTCTGTTTTTAAATCGTGACCTAACAGCTTTGGCCAATGAGCCCGATGTACTCATCAAAGGAGCATTCAATGAGTGGAGATGGAAGCTTTTTACTGAAAGATTGCACAAGAGCGAACTTGGAGGCAGCTGGTGGTCCTGCAAACTGTACATTCCCAAAGAGGCATACAAATTAGACTTCGTGTTCTTTAATGGCCGCACAGTCTATGAAAACAATGGCAATAATGATTTTGTGATGCAAATAGAAAGCAGTATGGATGAACACTTGTTTGAGGATTTCTTGCTTGAAGAAAAGAAAAGAGAACATAGTGTTGAAGCTGAAAGGAGGAGACAGACTGATGACCAGAGGCGAATGGAGGAAGAAAGGGTTGCAAATGAAGCTGTCAGGGCTCAAGCCAAGGCTGAGGTAGGGATGAAGAAGAAAAAATTGCAAGATTTATTGAAATCAGCTAGAACACATGTTGATGATTTGTGGTACATAGAGCCTATCACGACTAGGCAAGGGTCGGCTGTTAGATTGTATTATAAAAAAAACATGAGATCACTTGCTCATAGTATTGAGATCTGGATTCATGGTGGCTACAACAATTGGATTGATGGACTCTCATTTGTGGAGCAACTTGTTCAACATAATGATAAAGATAGTGAATGGTGGTACGTAGAAGGTATGACATCTCATGGTTCTCTGCACTTGGTATCGACATACTCTAATGATCGTGCACCTTAAAATATAGCATATGATTTTCCACATTTTAATTGTCCCAAGAAGAAGAAAAGCCTATTAACTTGAAAGTTGTTTGAGATTTGCAGTCACGTATTGATGTTGATTTATTAAATTTCATAACTGACATGAATGATCTGTTTTAAATTCTTAAAGTTTCTTATTACTCTTTGTTTTCTGTATAGTTGTCATACCTGAAAGGGCATATGTCTTGGATTGGGTTTTTGCTGACGGTCCGCCAGGAAATGCGAGGAATTTCGACAACAATGGCAGACAGGATTTTCATGCTATTCTTCCAAACATCAAGACCGAAGAAGGATATTGGATAGAAGAGGAAGAAAGGATATACACAAGGCTTCTACAAGAGAGGATAGAAAGGGAGGAGGCTATTAAAAGGAAGGTCTGTTGGAACAGAGTTCTTGCTCTCTAAAAAAAAAACTCATTTAGTAATGTCTCAGTGATATTCATGGTATAGAGTTTGGCTTTAATCTTTTTTCCCATGTTTTCATGAGCAGGCTGAGCGAAGTGCAAAAATGAAAGCAGAGATGAAGGAAAAGACTATGAGAATGTTTCTGGTTTCTCAAAAACATATTGTTTATACTGAACCACTTGAAATACGTGCTGGAACCACTGTCGATGTGCTTTACAATCCTTCAAATACAGTACTAAATGGAAAGCCAGAGGTCTGGTTTAGATGTTCCTTCAACCGTTGGATGCATCCAGATGGTGTGTTGCCACCCCAAAAGATGGTGAAAGCAGAAAACATGTCACATTTAAAAGCAACAGGTTTGAGCCTCTTGGATCATTGTTTCTAGTATTGATGCGTTTTTATTGTACATTTATGTGCATTAACATAGTCAATGGTGTGCTAAGGAATCGGGCAAGGGGGTGCTATGTATAGTAACTTGTAATCATGCTATTGCATCATCTTTTTTTTTGGAAAGAACAGGAGGAGAAGTCCCCCTACTGATCAAATATATTAAACTGAAAGGAAAAAAGGTCTTAGTTATTGCAGCAGCTTTTGGGGCAGTTCCAGAGCTAGGTCACTAGAAATTGTCTGAATTCAAGTCCTTTTGGGCCAAATGTTACATGGGTAACAATGGCCCTGAATCTAGTATTGTAGTAGCAGCAAGAATAGTTCAAACTGCTGCCACTCCCCCACCCCCCAGCCCACAAATATTCTTTCTTAACTCTTATGCTCCTTGTCCAGTTAATGTTCCGGCGGATGCCTATGTGATGGACTTTGTTTTCTCCGAGTCGGAAGAAGGTGGAATTTTTGATAATAGGAATGGGTTGGACTACCATGTTCCTGTTTTTGGTTCAGCTGCAAAGGAACCTTCCAAGCATATTGTTCACATTGCTGTCGAAATGGCTCCCATTGCAAAAGTAATCCTTTTTTCTAAGTTGAATTTCTGTGCTTAGTTGCAGATGAGATGCCATTTGCTTTTAGCCTTCCTTCTGTTGCATAATACTATTACTATACCATTTAATATGAACACTATGACAGGTTGGAGGTCTTGGTGACGTTGTTACAAGTCTTTCACGTGCTGTTCAAGATTTGGGACACAACGTGGAGGTTATTCTTCCAAAGCACGACTGTTTGAATCTAAGCTGTGTAAGTTTAAATGCTTTACTGCAACCCTTTTAAGTTTCTCTGTTTTATGAGCTTCCAAAGCTACTGTGATCCTCTATATGAATGTGCTTTCTTGTAGTTCGTTATTTTAGTCCTTTTGTTGCTACTAGTTTGTGCTAACTACTTGGAGTACCCTGGAGTGGAGCGTAATATATGATGTGCAAATTTCATATTAGTTTGAAAATATTATTTATCCATTTGTGGACCTATGTGCAAGAATGACACATCAAGTGATAATAAATATATAGGAAGATAGGATGTTGATGTGCAATATAGTTTTCTTCCTTATGAATTAAACTGCATCTGTTTCAATGCAGGTTAAGAATCTACATGTATGTCAAAGTTTTTCTTGGGGTGGTACCGAAATAAGAGTATGGTGTGGACTAGTCGAGGACGTTTCTGTGTACTTCTTGGAACCTCAAAATGGGTATGAAGCAGATTGTCTATCCTAGGGGTTTTATTGTAAGAGGCCTCCAAAAATAGTAACTTTTTTTTTATTCCAGGATGTTTGGGGTGGGATGTGTATATGGAAGGAATGATGACCGTAGATTTGGCTTCTTCTGTCATTCTGCTTTAGAATTTCTCCTTCAGAGGGGATCTTCTCCAGTAAGTGCTAATTATAACAGTTAGAGTAACATTGCTTTTTCTTATAATATTTTTTCCTTCTTAACTATTTGCGGTATCTGCAGTGTATTATGTTTAAAAACTTAAATTAGTCACACTATGTGCTGTTTCTTGAATAGCTTAATTTTGCTCATTAATTGTGCCTTACTAATCTTGAAAAGGTTCTTTGTTTGTTTATTTCATCTAACTCTTCAGCTACAAAACGCTGATATTCAATCCTCCTGACAGCATATAATACACTGCCATGATTGGTCCAGTGCTCCGGTTGCTTGGCTATATAAGGAACACTACGCACAATCAAGTTTGGCAAATGCACGAGTTGTATTTACCATCCACAACCTTGAGTTTGGAGCACATTATATTGGAAAAGCAATGAAGTACTGTGATAAAGCCACAACTGTGAGTGCTGAACTGTTTTATAGATTCAGTAATTTGGCTTGTAATAAAGTTATATCAACAAAATAGCTTTATTTTAATCTTCATCGATTCTTTGCAGGTCTCTAATACATATTCAAGAGAAGTGTCTGGTCATGGTGCTATCGCTCCTCATCTTGGAAAATTCTATGGGATTCTCAATGGAATTGATCCAGATATATGGGATCCATATAATGATAATTTTATTCCGGTATATTGTCATCATAGTCGTGTAATTTTGTCTTATAATATTGTGAAGGTTGTGCAGTCTGTATCTTTTTTGAGCTTGCTAAAATGAAACAAAGACTCCCAGCAGTTAAAACAGTTTATATTGTCTAGGTTTCTCATGCTCAATTTCATTAATTATTTTCTTTTGAATTGTTTACTTCATTTTATTTTAGGTCCATTATACTTCCGAGAATGTTGTTGAAGGAAAGAGCGCTGCAAAGAAGGCATTGCAGCAGAAGCTTGGATTACAGCAAAATGATGTGCCCGTTGTTGGAATCATCACTCGCCTGACAGCTCAGAAGGGAATCCACCTCATTAAACATGCAATTCATCGTATTCTTGAACAAAATGGACAGGTACAGTAATGCATCCCTTGTATTTCTAATAACTTTCAGAATTTCTATTAATGCATATTTCTAGAATTGTGTCTGCCTTTCGTCTCTAAGTTCAAAATGATGTGTTATTTTTCAGGTGGTTTTGCTTGGTTCAGCTCCAGATCATCGAATCCAAAATGACTTTTGCAACTTGGCTAATACCCTCCATGGCGTAAACTACGGTAGAGTGAGAATGTGTTTAACCTACGACGAGCCTCTGTCGCATCTGGTGAGCTGACACTGCATAAACTGCCCTCATTGAACCTAACTGGGCATTCTTGTCTGATTTGATTCCACAATCCTGCTATAGATATATGCTGGCTCGGACTTCATCTTTGTTCCATCTATATTTGAACCGTGTGGCTTAACTCAACTTGTCGCCATGCGATACGGATCCATCCCCATTGTCCGGAAAACTGGAGGTATGAGCAAGGCTTATTCCGCTGTTCTTCTATTACCATCACTCTGCATTATATTGCACTGCACACAATGGGCTAAACTAAAAACAAGAACCAATCTTTTGTACCCAACAGGTCTCTATGACACCGTCTTCGACGTTGAGCATGACAAGGACCGAGCGCGGGCTCGAGGCCTTGAGCCAAACGGGTTCAGCTTTGAAGGAGCTGACACCAATGGCGTAGACTACGTCCTGAACAGGCAAGCACAATCTCACCCAACCAATTGCATTGAATTCAGCAATGTTACTCATCACACATCTGCACGGTGTTCCACTTTCAGGGCAATCACTGCTTGGTTTGATGCCCGTGAATGGTTCCAGTCCCTCTGCAAGAGGGTCATGGAGCAGGACTGGTCGTGGAACCGGCCTGCCCTGGACTACATCGAACTCTACCGTTCTGCGGGCAAATTCTGAAAGCCTGCTGAATGCAGTGTTCACTGCAGGTTCCTAGACTTGGATGTACAGCACCCTTTCCTCCCGCACAAGGGTTATATGAAATGTAGTGATGCAGTGCACATTTGTTAGACATCGCCTAAGTGGAAGTGTTTTGAACTTGAGCTATGTATATAGCTTGTTTCAGAATAAAAGTTGTTGCAGCATGCTTTTTAATTTCCTGTTATGTTGCCTGTGATTTTACTTCTATTGTTCTACATAATTTTTTTTGGGGGGGGGGGGGGGGGGGTGGGGAGGATAGAATTCTTATATGAATTTAGCGACAGTGGGAGTATCCCAAACGAGGCTTTTGAAGACGTAGTGCATATCATTTTGTACTGTAGTAGTCTAGTAGATTAAAGAGTTGCATTTCAACAGCGTTTGAGTATAAACTTTTCTTGGAAACTGAGATCACCCATTATATTTTGTGAAACCATGCAGCAGTTTTCAAGCTCAATACGACAACTTGCAAAGAAATGTCCAACATTCACTTGTGATTGTTGGATCGAAACTTTTTATTGCTTTCTAAAAGTACAGTAATGAGGTATTTTAAGTTTCTCTGTTTGGATCGGATAGCATTCTCCTAATTTTGTCAAGTAAATTGTCAGAGCTTGCTGAATTGGCAGAACTTGAATGTTGAGGATTCAAATATTAGATTGTTGAAGAACCTCAACTTTGCATCGCAGATACATTTGGAGAGTTCCAGTTTGTAGCTGTTCTTGTTCCTGTTGACATATTGTCCCTTATCTAGAATAGTCTTATTGTTGAATGGTATGATGTGCTAGAACTGTCTTATTGTTGAAGTCTCTTTCAGCTCTTCTTTTTTCAAATGAAGTTTCCACCTTCTTTTCAACTGTCTAATCTTTAAAGTGGTGTAGCAGTGCACCCTACAGTTCATAAAGATGTATTATGCTTTAACGTAGGCATTAAAGAACTAAAAACCTTAACAGCTTAACTCCAAACATATTCACATCAGTATTTTTGCTTAGCATTTTCTTGATATTATATTGAAGCGTCTGTATTTCTAATTCAAAAATCTGGGTTGAGATCAACCACATGATGAAATAAACAATACCCCCACTGTCGCTAAATGTTGTATTACTGGGAGCTGTTTAATGAGTCATAAGGATAATCTTTATCTTGATGCCCTTCAATGTAACTTTTACTGTTTCTCAGTTCAGTTCCACTTTCTAATTCTAAAATTGATCATCGTCTAATTTTCTTGTAGACCAGAGAAGACCTCTCGACTCAGGTTCATCTATTACATTTGAAATTTTGTCAGTGGCACCCCACTTCCACAGAAGGAATCTATTTATTTCCAGTATATGGAATGCAGCTTCCAATCCACATGCACGGGGAAATGGAAAGGTTGCCCACATTGACACTGAGGAACATTGTATCCTTGGAACCATTTTACTTGTTGATTCTCTCAATTAGATGTGTACATTCCAATGTTTCCTTAATGGAGTTTTCAGCCACCCTGAACACATTTTGCCAATTGCTGAGAGATTTGGGATGGATGCCAAAGCTATTCTTGACAATGTAATTTCTGCTAACCATATCATTACTAATGGATTGATCAGTTCAATTCTTTACGTGTATTTCGTGTTTAGACCATATATGCTTGTGCATACACCTATGATCACTAGTACAAGTTACTCCTGGACCTAGCTGCCAAGAAGGCTTAAGAGCCCTTTCAGGCTTCTGGTAAGCATGTATTTGAAATGTACAGTATACTGGTGTCTTCTTACCTCTCCATTGCTTATGTGACATTGTTCTTGTTCTGTCCTGAAAATTGATTTTGGATTCTACGTTTGCTTCTATGTCGTGTTGATTTCAGTGGCAGGCTTGCAGAGCGTCAGGTATTCTCTGCTTACAGTAGGAAAATCATAAAGGAATTCAGGGGTGCTAATTTATCTGCCTGCTTAAGTATGTGTGCTATGAGATTGCAGCAAACAAATAGCACAGATGATGTCCCGCCTTACAAAGATTGCTGAGGAGTTCAATGTTTGCAATGGCACCTAGGAAATTTTTTCCTTTTTTTAACTATAGGTCTTTTGGTGAGAGCCATGGATCGATCCCTGGCCGGTCAGCTACCACCCTGGAGCCTTAACCGCCTTCTCTACGAGCAGCTCTCAGGTATCTGCATTCCAGCTAGCCCTGCCTATTCAAATATATAAATGGATCTTTAGAAATAAATTTCAGAATATAACCTGGCTCCTCCTTTGTTCCATTTCTAAAATTGATCATCGTCTAATTTTCTTGTAGACCAGAGAAGACCTCTCGACTCAGGTTCATCTATTACATTTGAAATTTTGTCAGTGGCACCCCACTTCCACAGAAGGAATCTATTTATTTCCAGTATATGGAATGCAGCTTCCAATCCACATGCACGGGGAAATGGAAAGGTTGCCCACATTGACACTGAGGAACATTGTATCCTTGGAACCATTTTACTTGTTGATTCTCTCAATTAGATGTGTACATTCCAATGTTTCCTTAATGGAGTTTTCAGCCACCCTGAACACATTTTGCCAATTGCTGAGAGATTTGGGATGGATGCCAAAGCTATTCTTGACAATGTAATTTCTGCTAACCATATCATTACTAATGGATTGATCAGTTCAATTCTTTACGTGTATTTCGTGTTTAGACCATATATGCTTGTGCATACACCTATGATCACTAGTACAAGTTACTCCTGGACCTAGCTGCCAAGAAGGCTTAAGAGCCCTTTCAGGCTTCTGGTAAGCATGTATTTGAAATGTACAGTATACTGGTGTCTTCTTACCTCTCCATTGCTTATGTGACATTGTTCTTGTTCTGTCCTGAAAATTGATTTTGGATTCTACGTTTGCTTCTATGTCGTGTTGATTTCAGTGGCAGGCTTGCAGAGCGTCAGGTATTCTCTGCTTACAGTAGGAAAATCATAAAGGAATTCAGGGGTGCTAATTTATCTGCCTGCTTAAGTATGTGTGCTATGAGATTGCAGCAAACAAATAGCACAGATGATGTCCCGCCTTACAAAGATTGCTGAGGAGTTCAATGTTTGCAATGGCACCTAGGAAATTTTTTCCTTTTTTTAACTATAGGTCTTTTGGTGAGAGCCATGGATCGATCCCTGGCCGGTCAGCTACCACCCTGGAGCCTTAACCGCCTTCTCTACGAGCAGCTCTCAGGTATCTGCATTCCAGCTAGCCCTGCCTATTCAAATATATAAATGGATCTTTAGAAATAAATTTCAGAATATAACCTGGCTCCTCCTTTGTTCCATTGATTGCTGATCCAGGTGGTGGTATGTTCATAACTGACCCAAAGAAACCAGCAGGCGGCATGTTGGCACACGCCGCCACCATCAGACTGATGCTGAGGAAAGGCAAAGGAGAACATCGTGTCTGCAAGATCTTTGGTTCCCCAAACCTTCTAGAGGGAAAAGCTATATCCCTTTGCTTTTAGCCATTTTTACTGCTGGTTCTACTGGTTGCTCTGATTTGACAGGTCATTAAATCCAGATAAATTGCTTTGCTTATACTTTCACATGAAACTCTTGTCAATTGTGAACAGTACCTGCTAATAAATGATGTGACCAAAAGCTTCCGTGACACATAAGAACATGGATATTTCTATTTGAGGGATTCAAGCAACAATTTATAGTATTGTTGAGAGTACTCCCATTTTCTGATGAAACTGCAATTTCTAACAGTCGGAATATATTTAAAATGGACTCGGGTTAGTCGATGGAGATTTCTAATAGAATTCAGATACTGGTGGGTATTAGACACCCTATGAGCAGATTCGGTAATTTTCTTGGATCCACAGGTTTGGCACAAGTTCTCTTTACAAAACTGTAGTTCAAAAGATTCTTGAGAAGATACTGGTATGTTCAGTGATTTGTACTCTATTTTGATATCTGAAACCTGAGTGCTTTTTTTTTCTGTTTCAGGTATATGACAAAAATGCAAGGCAGATGGAAACATAGAGTTGCATGTTGACCAAATGAAGATATTTCCATAAGTCTGCGTTGGAGGGATATGCATGGTAAGGCCTATATTTGTAACCCTTACATATATTGATTGATGTTTCCCATGATTCTCTGTCTCCACGAGATTGGAGTTTATTTTGTTTACTTCTTTATTTGAATTGTTTGTTTAGTTATATCCCATGATTCTCTGTCTCCACGATTAGGTGGCAAATACGTACTTTTTTTTTTGTTTTTTGAAGGGGCCAGTAGGAACATTGAGGTACTATGCGCCAGCAGGACTAAAAGCCTAAATTGATATAGGATGACGAGCAATTCACGTAGACTTCAACAATAAGTGCCATGCGTTTTGTGACTCTATGTTTGATATGGAAATTGTTAGTGATTATTTTCTCACTGTTCAGCAGTGCAAACTACCACTGTTTTAGTGCACGAAATATCCTATGGTGTCTTTTTTTCAGCACGTGAGGCCAAGTCCAAAAAGACACCATGCATGGTGCTCCGTCTTTTCTCTTAATCTTTACACGTGAGTGTGACCTGCGTGCATGGTGACATGCGAGCAAAACGAAGCCCAACTAAAGACAACGAAAGGCCATTCAATATAAAAAAATCATAAAAAAAAACAAATGCATCTGCATTTCGCGACTAATTTGGTATATTGGCTTTGATTATCCAAAGGGTTGCCAATAATGAGAACCGATGTCCTCTCCCGTATATA
This sequence comes from Eragrostis tef, assembly GCA_000970635.1. Classification (NCBI taxonomy): domain Eukaryota; kingdom Viridiplantae; phylum Streptophyta; class Magnoliopsida; order Poales; family Poaceae; genus Eragrostis; species Eragrostis tef. The sequence goes on along the minus strand of LAPY01000435.1, from coordinate 61,802 downwards.
AATAGGTAATTAATATTATGCAAAGCTAAACAGTATTTAATTAACTTCAAATTTAGAACTTTCAAACGTACATTATGTGTGGTGCAATATATAGGTGCATCCATTCCCTAGCTAGTAGCGGACGATCTAGGTCCAGTTGTAAGGATAGCAGCAAACGTATATCGAGCCACACATATATAGCTGTGAGGAAGACGATGAGGGCGGGGACTCGAAGGGCCGGGGCAGGCCTAAGCTAGGAGTAAGATCGATACACATGCTGGCATGTTGCACAACGCCCAGCCTACGTACAGGAGCGTGATACACATGTTGAGGCGTTGGCATCTATTAGTCCCGGTATGTACACCGGTGACCAAAAGAATAAGTATCTCGGAGATGCACAAGCAGCTCCCTGGCTATATGGCGCTCCAGAAAGAGAAAGCCTCCCTATATGGCATTGCCATATGGCATCTCGATCCACATCGCAAGTACATGTTGCTCGGGTGATGACGGTGAAGGGGGCTAGGAGTCCTCTAGTGATGGGCCACACGTTGGCACTTTGGCCTGGCCTGGCACTCCGGAGCCATGATACACGTGTTGATCGACATGTTGGCACCGTGCACTCGGCCGGTCTGGCCAAATAAGTATATCTTGGAATGACGCAAGCAGCTCCATTTCTGGCAATGGTATATGCCATCTCGATCCACATCCACTGCTGTGCGTGTATATATATATACACGGTTCCCAACCGCAGGGTTTCCACCAGCACGGCTCGGCGACGTCCGAGCTACTCATACATTCCCTGTCACACGTACGCGCAGAACATGCACGCCGCCATGGCGAGCAGCAGCGCCGTCCCAGCCGCGGCCGCCACCGCCCGCTCCCCCCGCCCGGCGG
>LAPY01000435.1:24741-35866 GCA_000970635.1 Eragrostis tef | reverse complement strand
AATATTTAGAATGTACTATTTCAATATTTTAAAAAATAGGTTCAACATTTTTGGGGAATGTTGAAAACTTGAAATAATAATTTCAAAATATAGAGATACATTTTTCAAAGTGTTTAATCCAGTCTAATAAAATGTCAAAGAAGAAGACAAGCCCAAGTACTAGCACCTCGAACAGTCTAACTACCTGGACGCCTCCAGAGGATGGATGGATTAAAACTAATGTTGACGCCGGTTTTATTGAGCGGTCTAACCAGGCTAGTGCGGGAATTATCATCATAGACCACCTTGGTGCTGTAATCATTTCTGCTTTGCGGCTGTTATTCCACTGTGTATCAGTGGAGGAAGCCTCATGGCTTGCAGAGAAGGGTTGCACCTAGCAGTGCAATGGTCCCAAAAGCCAGCGATACTTGAGACTTATTGTGCGAGTTGTGTGACGGCCCTCAAGTGGAAAGAAGGAGGCCGATCAAAGCGGGCAGCTATTCTGCAGGATATAAACTACTTAAGACAAGGCATGGATGAGTTGAATGTAATTTCAGTGAAGAGAGAACAGAATTCTTTAGCGCATGAATTAGCTAAGTTCGCTAGACGAGAGTATATTTCAGCAGTTTGGTTAGCTGCCTCTGCTCTTGAATAGCTTGTAATTGCTGAATCACCTCCTTAATATAAATCTCTCTTTACCCGAAAAAAAAGTCTAATAAAATGTCGAAGGTATAAAAGTGCCCTGCTACAATGAACTGATGATTAGAATTATAGGAACACAAAAGAAAAAGGATAACGAACATGGACTTCTGTCTTCTTTTTTTTTTAGACCCTCATGGACTTCTGTCTGTCCTACCTGCATTGGAGTGGGCTGTTGCCCAGCCTGAGTGGGCCGTTGCAGGGCTATAGGTGTGGTGGAAGCTTCGTTCGCATATTTTTGCGGAACCTATTTTTGCAGCAGGTCCCGACGCGGCCGCGTCCACGACCAGAACTCCGCGACCGCGAGTTGTCACTCCTCCCCCATTCGCCGCACGAGCTGCTCCCCTCCGCCGGCGCAGGAAACCCTAGCTCGCCGGATGGACCCGCAGCAGCCGGAGCCCGTCAGTTACTTATGTGGAGGTGATGGCTCCTCCTTACCTCCCTCTTCATCTCGATCTTACCCTGGTTTCCAAATGCATCGGCTGACGGCATTGCACTTGCTGAAACTGTTGTTGGAACTGTAACTTCACATTATTGCACTTGCTGAAACTGTTGTTTGTTAGTTAGTTATCTTGCCAATTAAATATATATGAATGTGTTTCTGTTCTTTGGCGATCCATAAATATTTAGAATGTACTATTTCAATATTTTAAAAAATAGGTTCAACATTTTTGGGGAATGTTGAAAACTTGAAATAATAATTTCAAAATATAGAGATACATTTTTCAAAGTGTTTAATCCAGTCTAATAAAATGTCAAAGAAGAAGACAAGCCCAAGTACTAGCACCTCGAACAGTCTAACTACCTGGACGCCTCCAGAGGATGGATGGATTAAAACTAATGTTGACGCCGGTTTTATTGAGCGGTCTAACCAGGCTAGTGCGGGAATTATCATCATAGACCACCTTGGTGCTGTAATCATTTCTGCTTTGCGGCTGTTATTCCACTGTGTATCAGTGGAGGAAGCCTCATGGCTTGCAGAGAAGGGTTGCACCTAGCAGTGCAATGGTCCCAAAAGCCAGCGATACTTGAGACTTATTGTGCGAGTTGTGTGACGGCCCTCAAGTGGAAAGAAGGAGGCCGATCAAAGCGGGCAGCTATTCTGCAGGATATAAACTACTTAAGACAAGGCATGGATGAGTTGAATGTAATTTCAGTGAAGAGAGAACAGAATTCTTTAGCGCATGAATTAGCTAAGTTCGCTAGACGAGAGTATATTTCAGCAGTTTGGTTAGCTGCCTCTGCTCTTGAATAGCTTGTAATTGCTGAATCACCTCCTTAATATAAATCTCTCTTTACCCGAAAAAAAAGTCTAATAAAATGTCGAAGGTATAAAAGTGCCCTGCTACAATGAACTGATGATTAGAATTATAGGAACACAAAAGAAAAAGGATAACGAACATGGACTTCTGTCTTCTTTTTTTTTTAGACCCTCATGGACTTCTGTCTGTCCTACCTGCATTGGAGTGGGCTGTTGCCCAGCCTGAGTGGGCCGTTGCAGGGCTATAGGTGTGGTGGAAGCTTCGTTCGCATATTTTTGCGGAACCTATTTTTGCAGCAGGTCCCGACGCGGCCGCGTCCACGACCAGAACTCCGCGACCGCGAGTTGTCACTCCTCCCCCATTCGCCGCACGAGCTGCTCCCCTCCGCCGGCGCAGGAAACCCTAGCTCGCCGGATGGACCCGCAGCAGCCGGAGCCCGTCAGTTACTTATGTGGAGGTGATGGCTCCTCCTTACCTCCCTCTTCATCTCGATCTTACCCTGGTTTCCAAATGCATCGGCTGACGGCATTGCACTTGCTGAAACTGTTGTTGGAACTGTAACTTCACATTATTGCACTTGCTGAAACTGTTGTTTGTTAGTTAGTTATCTTGCCAATTAAATATATATGAATGTGTTTCTGTTCTTTGGCGATCCATAATTTTGTTCCTATAGCTCTTAATGTAGAACGGTTATTTATACAATGTTCATGGTTCTTACTTCTGTGTAACAATGGCATAATATGAATTGTTCCTTTCTGGGGACCGGTAGACCTTCCCAGTAAGCCTCTTAAGTGGTCCTATTTTGCCGTGCTGAGGTTAAAGGATTTTTAGTCTGTTTGGAGGGAATGCTTTAGTCCCCAACTGCATATATGGCGTGGCATTTATTTTTTTTCTATCTGTTGTCCTTCACTTCCATCTAAGCACAATGCTTTGTAACCTTACCATTCTTAGTCTCTGTACGACACGTGCTGTGTGTTCTTGATTTCCGTTCACTAGTAGGTATCATGATGTAGACAAGTTAACGAGGCAACTAAATTTCTGTTGGCCACGCTGCCACAGCTGAGCTTAAGTTCAAACATTAATAGTGAGTGATTGTGTACTGAAGTGTTTTTGAGGGAGATTGTGTGCTGAAGTGTTCTCAACATCTGTTATACTTTTGGAAACGTTATGTTCTACTCCTTCGGTCTCTCCAATTGGTATTATTTGAATTTCAGATGTCCCCTGTTCCAGTTTTGTTTGTTACTTACAAGTTGATAAAAAGGAAAGAAGTTTGAGGGATTTAACGAAAGCAACTGCTAGCGTAGCATGATTCATTTCAAAGATCATTGTTGATTGTATAATTATGTCAAGTAAATAATGTAACTATGTTTACAAACCACCATTCAGTTACAAAAAGTATTGAAACTGCAACTATGAGCTGTTGTAATGTCTACATATATGGGATATATGGGAGTATGGGACCTTATGATCAAGTTGCCCATTGGCACCTCCCTTTCTCTGGTGAAGGTGGTCATCAGCCATCATCAGGAGCCATTTTTTTCAACTCACAATAAAAGTTGTTATTTTACCATTGATCTTGTCTGGGAAAAGGCGTTATGCTATGACAGGAGGAAGGTGATGTGCTGTAAGAGGTGAAGGGGCAGGGTAAGTGGAGTGTATGTGACTTTTTTTTTCCCCCCTTTAGTTGGGAGAAAGTAGTAGGCATGGGCATGTGACATGACATGATGGTGTGATTGAGGATGTGTACCAGAAAGGGAAGGGTTATGAATTGTGAGTGCAGAAACCTAGCTTGGTTGATGGATCGACACAGGCACCAAATGTTAAGTGATCATGTGCGTTGTGACCAAAATAATTGTTTGTTGTGGGCTTATATATTTCAGTATACAACTTTAGACTTAACTTCCTTAGTGTTTTATTTTCTATGACTCGTGAAATAAAAAAACAGGTTGATGTAATATTTCTTGTATGGTCTGTTAAACACAGGTTGACGCATATAGGAGCCATTTTTTTTAATCTTTTTGCATCACGTAACCACCTCAGTGAATAATGGATTCTTGTGCTGTAATGCTAGTGGATACTCCTTTTTTCCCCTTTTGCTTTGTAGATAGATGAACTCAATCTACATTCATTATTGTTGCATTACTGTGTTGCCATCAGCTTGTAACGAATCACCCTCTCCTTTTGGCAGTTGTTCAATATGAAGCACGCTGAAGACAAGCGGAACAACACCCTATGATGTTTGTCAGGGCACCACCGGGAGATACATGGAAGAATGTATGGTTCTGCCATGTCTGTAGGTCGTGACCCTGAATTAGACTTTGGCTGGCAATGTTAAACTTGAACTGTTGATAAATTTGGTACCGTTTGTCACCCGACACACTTGCCGTATCTACTAATCCGTGACTTACTTTTTTGGGGGTTGAAGTTTGCAAATTTCAGGTGTTATCTTGCAATATTTGAATGTTGTGTCAATTTGGTTTGGGATAAATTACGTCATGTATTAGGCCATCCATCTGGTTGGTGGGTGGTTGCAATCGGTCCCGTTCTTTAGATTGACTTAGAAGAACTGTCCTACCGTTTGTCACTATCAAACTATGATATACTCCCTCTGTTTTGGGCTATTTCTGAAACAAAGGTAGTATTGTCTTTTGCAGGAATTCGGTAGGATCATGGGCGACAATTTCCACTCTTTTTGAACACGAGCTCGTAGCCTTAAAGCCTTGTCAGCTTTTCAGCTGACTTTTCTAGTTGAAAAGCTGACCAGCTGAAACAAACAACAAACTTCTGATTTGGCTTTTGGAGTGCTGAAAAACTGACTTCTAATGAAATGAACTAAAAGCTGAAAAGCTTGTTGAGAGGTGCTTTTCTGACTTTTGACATGCTGAGAAGTTTAATAGATATTACAAAAGCTGTATTAAAAATCTAATAGACAATTTTACAGTTATTAAAACAACCAGCTTTTCTAAAAACCAAACAAACAGGCCTTCAGGATTTTTTGAGATCCGAAGCTTCGAAATTTGATGTGATGCCTTTCAGTATACCCTCTCTGACAATTACATTTGTCGTTGGTCAGTTCCAACATAAAGACCCGTGAAATGTAAACTTAAGCTCCTCCATTATTAATCCTAACGCAAGGTATCAAAACGGAATAAAAATGAAGCATCTCTTGTATTCTGGTCATCAAGGTAGCAGGCGTAATAAACACCGACGAGAACTCCCAGCAAAGCTGATTATATTAACCAAATCCAATGAAACAATCCAAACACTATCCAAAGTTGTTAATAGAGTAGTACTCCATATGATTAATCAATTGGGATACGGAATCCCAGGAGTTTAGGTTCCGTGGGACACGCAAGCAAAGCATGAGAGGATAACCAAGTCTAGTCTAATGATCTCCTCGCCTCCTCCTCTCCCCGGGGTAAGGGGGAACGTGGGTTGGAACTTGGATTACGTTGCGTGCGCGTAGCGATTTAACCTGCCCCCACGCTTTCGTCCTCCCCACGAGGCCACGACCCTTCTTTTCCTCCGCCCCTATCCCTTCCGCTCCTCCCCAACCTCCGCCGCAAAATCCCATCCAAATCCGCTCGCGTCCGGCGATCCCGTAAGCCTCCGCCGCCGCCCTAGATCGATTCCTCCGCCGATCGCGGCGTTTCCCTGACCGATTTTGTGGGCTGTGTCGTTGTCGCAGGTGTTCGTCGTCTGCGCCGCGTGCGATCGAGAGAAGAGAAGAGGAGCGATGGCCAAGAGCTCGTTCAAGCTGGAGCACCCCCTCGGTTCGTCCCCTTGTCCTCCCCTTCCATCCTCCTTGTGCTCGACCCTGCCGTTGTTGGTGTGGTGTGTTGACTGATGGTGGTATATAGATTGTTGCGCGGTTGCTAGGGTCTCGATTATAGCCGCGATAGTAGGATAGCCAGCCCCTGTGACGACGGTTGGGTTCCTCGATCCCTTGTTCGTAGGCTGATCCGTTTAACCGCTGCAACTTCGTAGTACAGTAGTTAGATGACCCCCGTTACTCTGGTAAAACTGATTTGTAGCATCATATCGATCTGTATAGCACTCTTTTGTTAGCATACTTGCATCGGGGGGGGGGGGGGTCCTTGGCTGGCTTGTCCAGGGCGACGGTTTGAGTCAAACCCGTAATAGGTGAATTTGTTAGTATGCGACCTTACCTGCAATCTATTGCAGCCTTCAATGAAACCATTAGCTCCTACAATCAAATTAGTTTCTGCAACTGCTAGTTCTGGCTTCCTGGTTTCCATTGATCTGTAATGTACTTAGGCTTTGTTCTTCAGGCATAACAGTATGTTAGCTTGTTCGCCGCCATATTCTGTAGCTAATTTGGACAGCACTATAAGCGACGTGTGACATACGTTTTCAATGTTTCTTCAGTCAAGACTAATACCTGCTATATGTGTGTAATTACTGAGCTATATTCTGATTTTATATATGCAATGTGACACAGAGAAGAGGCAGGATGAGGCCAGCCGCATCAGAGAGAAGTACCCCGACAGAATCCCTGTAAGCCTCTTGTTTGTGTTCCTCATGTGATTTCTTCTTTCCCTAAGATTGTTTTGTTCTCATTGAAGGCTACTTTTTGTGTGGTATAGGTCATTGTTGAGAAGGCTGAGAAGAGTGACATCCCAGACATTGACAAGAAAAAGTCAGTTCTCAATTACTTGAGGAACCACTCAGCTGCATTTTACCTAACTGTTTGAAAAGTTTCTGCAACATTAGAATTTCTATGCCTCTGAAAATATGTTTATTGCAACTTATGCCGTTGAATTTGTTCTATATCTCATTTTAATTGTTGTTTTTTAAAAGATTGAAACTATATCCCTTCTCCAATCGAGTCTTTAAGCTTTCTATTTTTATACTCCAAAGAAAATGTCATAATCAAGAATTTGTTTTTCCCTCCTGCAAGCTGCCATGTGGAAGCTGATTGCTAAGTCCATGAGCATATTCCTTGCTTGTATCACCTAATTAATTCAGAGTGGAAGTCTAGTTTGTATACCTGTCCATCTGCATTATTTTTATTAAGATGTATTGTTTCTAATATGTGACCTCATACAGGTACCTTGTTCCCGCTGACCTCACAGTTGGTCAGTTTGTGTACGTAGTGCGGAAGCGTATCAAGCTCAGTGCTGAGAAGGCGATCTTCATCTTCGTAAAGAACACCCTTCCACCAACAGGTACACCAGAACTTGAACTACTATGAATAATATTGGCTCAACCGCCCCAGAAATCACCTCAGAAATCGATCATGTTAACCTGAAACATTCTTGTTACGCCTGGCCTGCAGCTGCCCTGATGTCTGCAATCTACGAGGAGAACAAGGACGAGGATGGCTTCCTCTACATGACCTACAGTGGGGAGAACACCTTCGGGCTCTTCTAATTGGTGACGCAATCACTGGTCGTCAATGCCTCCTGTAAATAGGCATCTCTTAAATCTGTGTATATAGTCCCATTTACCTCATCGCCAGCAACTGTGTTCCATTGTCAAAAGATTTACCTAACGTTGAAGCACCTGATGTTGAAATGACCCTATTGAAGTTCGTGGTTACTACAGTGTTATTGAAGTTGCTGTTCTCACATTGTGTGCCCAATTTCTGTGTTATTGAAGTTGCTACAATGTGTGCTCGTTTTCTATGGTTCTACTAGTTAAGTTATTGCTGTTGCTTTTGTTAATGATGACTGGCTCCTCCTGCCGACGACACTGATGGTGCAGGCCACCTGCACTGGGACCTTGTGCGGCGGTGGCACTGCACCGCAGGTCGGAGAACCTGGACTGCGTCCTGCCCATCCTGGGAGCACGCCTGCAGGCAGAGTTTAGGTGCATTGCGGTGATTTCCTCTGCCGATCGAATTGATTGCAACAAAGGCTAATTCCGTGACCTTCTCTTTTGATGAAAATTGATGTTGGTGCAAGTATTCTGCATGGTCTTGGTAGCAGACAAGCGCCATCGGCTGAATGTAAATTTCCACAACTTAACGATTTCGTGTTACCGGAGCAAAACTCAAAATTGTTTCGACGCAAACATCCCATGCGGTGGCCGCAGGCTGCGAATGTAGCATTTAAACCCTCGCGCAGCACGCTGCATGAACCCATATGAGTGCCGACCCCGCTCTAGATTCCTGTCTGTCCTCTGTTGCATGTCTCTTGCTCAAGGCATCTCTCCCTTGAATGTTGCCAATAAAGACTCAAGCCTCTATTCTATTGCTGCCTCATTCAATTCGTCGCCTTACCCTGCATTTGCCATCGCCCCCCTCCTCATCCCCCTGCTCTCTCCGCTCTTCCCCTTTCTGGTTTTCTCCTCCATGTTCATGGCGCCTCCTTGTAACGTCCCTGGAGCTGAGTATGTTCCTTCTTGCGTCTTGATGATGTTTTCTTTCATTAATATGTGTGACCAGGGTATGGGTGACGGGGTATTGGTGCGGTTCAATCGGAGGGATTGTGCTCCGGGGCGAGGGGCTCTGCTCTTTGATTGAGCCGTGCCAATATCACGTCGCATGCGCAACCTGCATGAAATGAATTACTCTTGTCGTTCCATTTGATTTTGTGCTGCTGGTTGTTGGTAGCCAAAACTCGTAAATATGAACTATCAGTACAAAATGTCAATTGTATATGAGCTAACTGAACTGTCTGCAGGGAGTCTAAAGTACTCTTTTAAGCGGTAGGATGCATTGAGTCTTTAAAACCTAACGTCACGGCTTGAAGTGAACAGTCATGCAAATGAATGTTGTCTAGAAGGTTTTGTATCTTCATACATATGAGTGATTGAATTCGTAATGCTATTGTTTCATGGCTGCACCTTGACAATTCGTCGGTTTTTGAGTACTAGTTTTCAACCTATCTCTCTTAACCGTTAGGATGCAGAATCAACCGAAGTAAATTTCATCAGATTTTAAGCTAAAGGTGCGATGATTGAGGGAGGGGAGGGAGTCAGCACTAGATCTATAAAAATAACTGGATGGTAATGAGTTATTTATCTAAGTCATTGCTGAACATTTCACCAGCTTGAGAATTATGATACAAACACACAAGCACCTGCCTTCATCCATTTACTCTGCTTGCAAGAAGCTATGGAGTCCTTATTCAGGTAAAGCAGCGAGAAGAGAATGCCAAAAAGATTCCCATGTCAAGATCTGAAGATTTGCTCGCTACAGAAAACAACCCATGAAACTGATGCGCGACACCATGCAGCTTGTTGAGAATAAAGCATCAACTTTTTTTACTAGAAACAAATGAATAGTCACGATACTATGTCTGAGAAGAGGCTGATCATAAGTGTTCGTGCGGGGACGACTGATGGACGTCGCAAAGCTTTTTTGTGCGGTTATGATTCTCTCTTGATTGGGGGCTAGCACGGGGAGAGCATCCGGAAGGACAATTGGGCATCCTTTTTCTAGCCTCCATTTTGATTTCATAACAATCTCAGAGTCTTGATTCATTATTATTACAATGCTTGAAACTCTGCACCGACTCCTGCGGTAAATTTTTTTGTCGCTGTTAGCACATTTTGTGCGCATGTGTGCTGTCTTTCTTTTCTTGGACAATTGGAATGAATATTCTTTTCCTGGCCCTGATATGTGAAATTTACAGCTACAATCTTTCTTTCTTTTTTTGAAAATAAAACCGCTTTTTAATGATGTACAATGCAACCCTGGGATCATGATGTGCTTTTCTTCAGTGGCTGATTAGCATTTTTCACTGGACCTTGTGAATATTTCCGTTTGGGGTAACAGGGCAGATGCCATGGCCAAGAAGGCATACTGGACCGTGGTAATCATGGAGTGATGCAGAATCTTGTTGCGAAGTGAATCCAAACAAAAGCAACAACTAACAGCTAACAACATGATCAAAGCACTTGCGTTACAGTGATACCTTTTTTTGCTTTTGTTTCAGCCTCTCAGAGATCATCACTTGGGAGGTTGTCAACATAACCGACACCGTCGATCACGCTTCTGCTCCTCCTGAAGAACACACAGTGACAGACAGTGCATAACAGGACATGAGGGTTGAGAGGAGGTCATGTGCAAAGCCCTCTGCGTCAGGGTTATGAAACAATCAACTGCTTGCAAAATTCTTCTGTATCAGTTCAATCATGCTTGAATGATGGGACTTCTGATGGTTTTGGGGTATCCGACAACGCGTTCAAGGGTCGGCCGGAGGATCGAGCTGTTCACTCTGATGACGAACAGAAATGTGCCGAGTAGGATAGCATCAGATGCAGTACACAACTTTGTGCGTGGACTGGACATGCTGTCAGATCTTGGTTGATAGGGATGTTGATGCATTGTCGTCAACCGTCACCTCGTCTTTGCCAGAGAATCAACGTGATCGAACAGAACCTGAGATGAGGACAAGTGTGAGCCAATCTGCACCTGCTTACTCTGAACGATGTGCAGTCCGTAGCTCCTTTTGCATTAATATAAGCTAATATAATGATCAAAAAATGGTCATCATGTAAATAATTTCTTTTACATGGTGATTGGTAGGTTCATGTTTTATGGCTTCTAATTCAGGGAAGGTAAGAGATACCGATAAAACATGAATCTTTACAATTGCTTACCTAGAATAGTTACATTAATATATGATGATCTTTACTAGTGATTGAAAACAGTAGCTCATCCAATGTCGGTTGACACTGATCTGGAGAACATTTTTTACTGCATGTTGCACAACAAATAGTTACATTAATACATGATGATTATATCATCAATATCAATCAGGAACAAACTATTATCAACCTGTGTATTGACTGAGAAATGTGTAAACCAGCCCATTCCGAGTCGAAGAGGTCGTCGAGTTGGCTTAAGACGCGACTCGCCCCGAAGTTACCGATATGGGGGACTGGGTTGCCAAGTTAGTCGTGAAAAAGCCCATACAACAAGGTGAGACTGAGACAAGACAACAGCCCAGTGGAGAGAGAGAGTTTGGTTCCATTGATTCGCGTGGCGTCGTTCCGTCGAGCAGCAAGCGAGCAATCCTCCTCGGTGGGGCGGCGATGGCCTCCACCGGCGGGAAGCCGGACGAGCGGGTGCTGAGCCACGGCGACGTGGTGCTGGTCCGCTCCGACCTCGGCATCCTCCGCGGGCCCCGCTTCATCAACGACCGGATCATCGCCTTCTACTTCGCCCACCTCTCCTCCGTCTTCGCCGCCGGCAGGGGCCACGAGGAACCTCT
>LAPY01000434.1:157186-178087 GCA_000970635.1 Eragrostis tef | reverse complement strand
TTCGTTGGCTAGTAGGTTCATAGCTTCATCTCCTCGCGAGTGCATCATATCTGGTCATTTTATGAACAAAGGAGAATTCTCCACCATGGAGGTGAAAATCCCCCTTTTGGCTTGTAGAAAACATTTTTCCTCCTCTTCATTCATACATGTCCTTAAAATCATATGTGTCCTTCTAAATGCACCTTACTTGGCACCAATCAATGTCATACATCATCAATAGCAATAGACAAACTCTAATTGGCGGTGGAAAACTATCAACATGGAGATGAGACTGATAGAAGAAGAAGAAGAAGAAGAGGAAAAAATCCTTGAACGGGAAACACTCTTGAATAATGGTATTGTTCATCCAAAAGTAAAGAAATACTATATCATGATAGCATACTCAAAAGATATTTCACACTCTGCATACTTTTGATTATATGGTTAGCACATATGGCAACATTATGGATGATTGTTTTAAAATGATAGAACACATAAGAGTAGCACATCAAAAATCAAATATTCTATATTATATGTCAATTCAGTTTCGAATTGCGTGAAAGGCAACACAACGAGCTAGTGAGTTTATCGCCTAACCCAAATTAGTTGAAGAGTCGATCAAATGTAAGATGGGAAACAACAGTGCATGCTCTCTCGGTAGCAGTTGGGCCATGGGAGAAAGGTGAGGAGATAGTGGAGAGGCGTTGGAATCAAAGTGTGTTGTGAACATGCTAGATGACCCATGACTAGAAAGGAAAACCTCTAGCTAAACAATGTTGTTGATACAAGTTTATAACAATATGTGGAGGCCCTCCGAGAATAGGTACTAGAAGGTGCCCCCCCCCCTCCCCCTCCCAGCATGGCTTAATGGAACCTAGATGGGGGATAATTAGGGGAGAAGTACCGAAAGGAGGGTTTCAAGAGGGACAATCCTGAGGCTTTGGAAGACGGGCATTAATTATTTGTCTTTCAAAGGACAAATGATGGTATTTATTGGTCACATATACTTCTCATCCATCCTTCCTAACGATGATCGTCTTGACACTAGTGAGTTATTATATCCTAGGGCAATAGGGGATTCTACTTATTTCAAGTACATTCCTACACTAATTGGGCCTTGGGATTCTATTCTATTCTTGATGTAGGTGCTTTCTTCTTGTGGGCTTCCTCTCGGACACCACACATTCAAAAGCTTCAAGAGAAGCCGGAGTGGGAATCCAACAACTAACAGACGTATAAGAATGATTTGTAAATAAAAAATGAAGGAAAGAAGACTTTGAAGCACAATACGTGTAGTGCGGGTTGTTCTTGACAAAGATGCCAAAAATTCTATTCCACATGCGTTGCAAAAGCATGCAACAAATTTGTCATGGTGCGATTGGAACGTATTCCACATATGTTGCAAAAGCATGCAATAAATTTGTCGTGATGTGGTTGGATCCTATTCCACATACGTTGCAAAAGCATGCAACATATTTGTCGTAACGTTGTCGGGAAAGGAGAGTTATAGGCAGTTAGGTTTGGAGTGGAGGTGATGACCTTTCATGGCTTGCTACTGTAGAAGAGGAGGGGGTGGGAGGGTGCTGGCCTTGACCTAGAGATGGCCACGCCAACCTGAGAAGGTAGTGGGGTAGCAGGTGCGACAATGACGTTGTGATTGAAGAGGTTAGCAAAGCGGGATCATAGTGTTTGAACTGGTTATCATCTAAAATGACGGAGATATGGTTAGCAGTGTGGGCGTAGAATTAGAGTGGAAAACAGCGGCGTAGGTAATAGATGGTGGGGTGACATGGAAGAATCACTTCACAGATGGTGGCAGAAGAGGCATTGGTGACATAGAATGGGGTCATTCTACTTCAGCAAAGAGTGGTTGAGGTTATTTAGCTAGGCCCTTGAGACGATCTTAATTATTTCGACTGTATGAGAGGGCACCACGAAATCATGTAAACCAGCAAGGGATGTAATCGCCGTATCAGAATCATTCGAGCAATCCTCAAAGTGTTAACGGAAACACCACCACTCGCCCCTCACACTGGACCGTTGGACCCATGCACCGTAGTTGCCTCATGCCTCAATCATGCATGCAAGTCATTATTATTTTGAGTTCAAACAATATCCTTCTTCGGTTGGTCTCGTGTAATAGATGTAAGAGTGAATTGAACCAGTTGACCCCAAACTTGTTCGGGTTTTCATCTAGATCACGGTACTATCAAATCCTTTTTTTTAGTACATGCTAAGCGGTCTCACCTAAATGCAAAACACTATCCAAACATATAATTGCGCCAACATGGCATGCCAACATTAAATCCATTGCCTATGTGGCCTTGTGGGACACTACAATCTTGAATTGAACAAGTTGTCCCCGATCTTGTTTCGGGTTCTCATCTTGATTTTTGTACTCTCAAATCTTAATTTTAGGTTTGAGAACTTGCTAAGCAGTCTCACCTATATGCAAATCACCATCCAAACATCTAATTGCGCCAACATGGCATGCCAACATTAAATCCATTGCCTATATGGCCTTGTGGGACTCACCAATCTTGAAATGAACCCGTTGTCCCCGAACTTGTTTCGTGTTGTCATTTAGATCTCAATACTCTCAAATCTTATTTTTTAGATTTGAGAACTTGCTAAGGGGTCTCACCTAGATGCAAATCTCCATCCAAACAACTAAGTGCACCAACATGGCATGCCAACATTATATCCATGGCCTATGTGGCCTTGTGGGACTCACCAATCTTCTTTCTACAATTTTCTTTTTCTTTGAAAATTCGGACAATACGTGAAAACAATATTTTTGTATAACTAATACAAGAGAAAATAATTTCTTATGTCCAACACTTGAGCTATTTATTTTTTCATATTTAAACAGTCGAGGAATGCATTTTTGTATGTCTTGAATTTAGAAATTACATAAGTCATAGTTTCAACGTTCGAACATATTTTCCGTTCTTTCAAATTTTAATTTCGCTATTTTTTTTGTATTTTGGAAGTATGAAATTATTTTTTTTCTTACAATGGGCAATCTATAGGTTTATATTTCAGAATTGATTTACTTAAATTTGAAATCATTAAATGACATATAATTTTTTGCCCTTCCCTTTTGAAAACAATAATTCTTGGAAGGAAAAATATTCCATTCCGCTAGTTTTAAAATCCAGAAACTCGTCCCTGCTCTTTGATTTCCGAAGAGTCGAAATTATAGATAGACCCCCCCAAAAGGTGATAAGGGATAAGATAAGCTCTACATGTATTTACACGTCATGCAATACTCAGCTTGAGTTAACGGAAATTGTCAGTATACTACTAGAAGCTCTGTTTTTTGGGGTGAAAACCAAACTATTTGGTAAGAAAAGACATTGCATTCCAAACTTGAGAACAGATCACTACTCTTTTCATCTTTTCAGAAGGAGTCGAATTGGCACGTCGATTTGTAGAGAGAAACAAAAACGAGTATACACGACAGTATCAACATTTACACGTCATGCGCAATATACATCTTCAGATAAAGGAAATTCAGTAGTAATTTCTTTTTTTGGGGGTTAAACAAGAATCCTAGCCGTGGTGCATGCTGGAATCAATCAATTTGGCTGCAGGAGCTACAGAGCGCAGCCTTTTGGTTTTCAATTTTTTTTTTCTTCTCTTATCGCGAGCCAGTGATAGCTCGTGCAGTCCTGCGCCGCTTCGACTGCAGCAGGCGGCAGAGCGCAGCAGCACAAGAACGGGCTTTTTTTTATTTTTTTTTTTCTGAATCCGCGCGCGGCCGTGGTGGCAAGCCAGCAACAAAAGGAGCAAGGAAAGAAAAGGGGTGCGAGAAAGTAGTAGTAGTACTTCCAAACCCGGTGATGTGGCGGAAGAGGTGGAGGCCGTCGTCCGGCTTGGTTGAGTCTCCCTCACGCCACTTCCCATCCTTGGCCCCCTCGTCGCACACTCCACTCCAACCAACGGAGTAGTCGTCATCCCTCTCCTCGCGCCCCTATAAATGCAGGCCGTCGTCCCTCTCCTCTCCTCCTCCCTTCCACCACCGCTCCTGCCTACAGCAGCAGCACAGTAGCAATGGAAGCTCAGTAGCACTAGCGATCGAGTGACTCACTGCAAAGTGCGAACCAGCTTCGAGATCGAACCAGTACGTTGCTGTTTAGCTGCTTGCTAGGTAGCCATGGCCCTCCCTGCGAAGCAACAAGTGACCCGCGCCGCCGTGCAGCCTCAGCAGCCGCCGCAGCTTCCCCCCGGGTTCCGTTTCCACCCGACCGACGACGAGCTGGTCGTGCACTACCTCCGCCACCGCGCGCTGGGCCTGCCGCTGCCCTCCCCGATCCCCGACGTGCGCATCCTGCAGCACGACCCCGCCGACCTCCTGCCGCCAGGTGAGTCCAGTTCAGTTCAGTCGATCGATATATCTCGCCGGAATTTCCTGATCCGATTTCCTCTCGTTCCGATTCCGACAGGTTGGGCGGAGCCTGAGCGGTACCTGTTCACCTGCAAGGAGGCCAAGTACGAGAAAGGGCGGCGCGCGAACCGCGCCACGGACGCCGGGTACTGGAAGGCCACGGGGAAGGAGAAGCAGGTCGGGGCGGTGTTCGCCGGCGGCGGCGGCCGGGCCGTGCTGGTCGGGATGAAGCGCTCGCTGGTGTACTACTACGGCCGCCCGCCGACGGGGAACGAGTACCGCCTCGCCGGCGTCGGGGCCCAGCCCTGGGGCCGCGGCCGGGCCCAGCCCGACCTCGGGTGGGTGCTCTGCCGCCTCTTCAACAAGAAGAAGCGCGCCGCCGCCGCCGGGCATGCTGGTGATGCTGTTCAGGAGGAGATGGAGATTGAGGAGGAGGAGGAGGCTGTGATTGATGTGGAGGAGGAGGACGATGAGGAGACGGAGGATGAGGCGGAGATGGAGGGGGAGGACAAGGCTGCTGCTGCTGATGCCGGGTTCATCGACTTCTTCGCGCGCGCGGCGCAGCAGGGGCAACAGGGCCGCGCTGCGTCGCCGGTGGTGTCGTCGAGCTGCGTCACCGACCAGTAGCTGAAGCAGTCTAGGCCGGGAGCAGGGGAGCAGCGCCTGAAGAAGAAGCTGAGAGAGAAAAAGAGGCCATGGGCAACCCAACCAAATCAACCCATGCGCCTGTAGTCAACAGCGGGGGCAACAGGGCCGCGCTGCGTCGCCGGTGGTGTCGTCGAGCTGCGTCACCGACCAGTAGCTGAAGCAGTCTAGGCCGGGAGCAGGGGAGCAGCGCCTGAAGAAGAAGCTGAGAGAGAAAAAGAGGCCATGGGCAACCCAACCAAATCAACCCATGCGCCTGTAGTTGCTAGGAGTAATTAGTGCCGCCGCTATAGAGAGTCCGTTCCTTCGTTAATTTCCGTTTGAGAGTTTCCTCCGCCGCCGGTGTGTGTGTCCAGCGTAGTACTACTAGAGAGATTGCTGGAACTAATGTACATGTACCGCCCTCCTAATCATAATCATCACCAAACTCCATTTCCATCTAATGCCTGAAGGAAGATTCACTTCGCTATCCTTCTTTCAGATTCCGACATATATAGCCGTTTGCAATTCTTAAAAATAGCTCGTGCAATGGCGCTGTACGTGTTTCCGATTCGACGGTCCCAAGGTATCCCAATGGCGCCCGTTTACGTTTGCTGTTCTTGGCGCCAAAAATGTCGCTTACGTGCGCGCGACGGCGCCAGATTACTCACGCAAAACACAATGATAGGGGCCTTGATTATAGAGGTACTAGTAACTTTGGTCCGCAATAACATTACATAATCATCGGAGCTTAAAAGTGCCGGAACACGGCTGAGATTAAAAACAATGGCTTGAGAGAGAGAGAGATGTCTGTCGAGTGTCGCCTCGCCGGCCGGTGACGTGAGGCCTGCCTGCCCCGGGGTTGGGATGTCGGGCACGGAACCCCGGTACGTTGAGAGCGAGCGAGATCAGCACACCCCCGATTCCGTAAATAAACCCTCGGATACGAAAAGGATACGAAAAGAGGCGAGTTGGTGCGGTGCGTGCGCGTGGGGCCAGGCGAGATCGAAGATCGATTGCGTGGACGACTTGGAAACTGGTTGGTGACGGTTTCGTTTCGTGCAGGGAATCCATCATCAATTCTCAATTTCATTTCATGGGAGAAGCAGGAGAGAGAGAGGAGGGAGGAGTCAGAGGAGTGTGATCGTGGTGGTGGTCAAACGTCGCGGGGCCCGAAGCAGTCTAGGCCGGGAGCAGGGGAGCAGCGCCTGAAGAAGAAGCTGAGAGAGAAAAAGAGGCCATGGGCAACCCAACCAAATCAACCCATGCGCCTGTAGTTGCTAGGAGTAATTAGTGCCGCCGCTATAGAGAGTCCGTTCCTTCGTTAATTTCCGTTTGAGAGTTTCCTCCGCCGCCGGTGTGTGTGTCCAGCGTAGTACTACTAGAGAGATTGCTGGAACTAATGTACATGTACCGCCCTCCTAATCATAATCATCACCAAACTCCATTTCCATCTAATGCCTGAAGGAAGATTCACTTCGCTATCCTTCTTTCAGATTCCGACATATATAGCCGTTTGCAATTCTTAAAAATAGCTCGTGCAATGGCGCTGTACGTGTTTCCGATTCGACGGTCCCAAGGTATCCCAATGGCGCCCGTTTACGTTTGCTGTTCTTGGCGCCAAAAATGTCGCTTACGTGCGCGCGACGGCGCCAGATTACTCACGCAAAACACAATGATAGGGGCCTTGATTATAGAGGTACTAGTAACTTTGGTCCGCAATAACATTACATAATCATCGGAGCTTAAAAGTGCCGGAACACGGCTGAGATTAAAAACAATGGCTTGAGAGAGAGAGAGATGTCTGTCGAGTGTCGCCTCGCCGGCCGGTGACGTGAGGCCTGCCTGCCCCGGGGTTGGGATGTCGGGCACGGAACCCCGGTACGTTGAGAGCGAGCGAGATCAGCACACCCCCGATTCCGTAAATAAACCCTCGGATACGAAAAGGATACGAAAAGAGGCGAGTTGGTGCGGTGCGTGCGCGTGGGGCCAGGCGAGATCGAAGATCGATTGCGTGGACGACTTGGAAACTGGTTGGTGACGGTTTCGTTTCGTGCAGGGAATCCATCATCAATTCTCAATTTCATTTCATGGGAGAAGCAGGAGAGAGAGAGGAGGGAGGAGTCAGAGGAGTGTGATCGTGGTGGTGGTCAAACGTCGCGGGGCCCGGGCCCGGGCCCGCGCCGCGACCGGGAATATTTTGGGCCAGATTTTGTGTTGACCGCCACGAAAGGGAAGGTGTAAGAGAGAGGAGAGAGAGAGAGAGCAATGCACATGTTGCACGGAACAGCGACGGTCTCACAGGCCCAGGGTGGGGCCAGGGGTCCATCCGGGATCGCCCACAACTCCGCTCGAGCGACGATAGACTGGGGGATGCCGGATGATGGGTTGCGTGCAGGATCGGGCCACGAGGCCCACGCACGGCCCAGGGTGGAGGAAGGAAGATGCGAGCGAGTGCTCTTTCTTGTTCAGGACTTGTTTCTGGTTCAGGACCTACAGATTCTTCTGTCCATTATCCGATTAGGTCCCTTGGCTGCTCTCTGATTTCGGCTATGCTCCTCACCCGATCCATGCTCCTGATGTGGGCTTGGCCGCATGAGCACCTGACATATATCGCTCGCAGCTATGAATGCATTTCTCTACCATCACTAGGATTAAAAGATACGCTTGCTAAATCATGCGCCGTAAACATTTGAACTGATTTCTTTGCCGTAACCAAATCTACCGTACAAGACCCATGAAGAATATAGATTCAACTAAAAATAATTCTGACTTGCATGGAAGATAGAGGCCCGATCAGAGGCGAGGATGTGCCCGGGTCACACAACCTCAGGATGAGAGGCAAATGAGGATGTGCCCGGGTCACAACCTCAGGATGAGGGGCAACGGACAGACATTAAGGACCTCTCGAAATGCCTGTCATGGTGTTTACGTCTCCTAGCTTTTCTAATTTTCGCACTGCCCTCCTCGTACAATTAAACTCATCTCAAGGGCCTAGCTAATTCAAGCAACAAACTCGCACACCTTTTCAGAGGCGGAGCTAGGACGACTCCCTAGGAAGGGCTCATCGCCCTTCTTCTTTCTTCAACTCTCCCCCTCTACCCTCTTCTTCTCCATGGGGTTCCAGGGGGTAAGGGGGCTCCTGCCGTGCCACCATGCCAACCACCGTGCCACCATGCCAACCACTTCAATCACAACATCACCGACACTTGCTCCACCTACCGCCCGCCTACCTTCTCGTAGGCAGTGGGGCCAACGTTCCGCTTCCTGCCATTGCTAGGTGAAGGCCACCCCTCATGTTTTATTTCAGCAAAATAGGAAGCCCACCACCCTCACCGAAACCCTAACCCTAATCCTCGATTTCTTCCTTTCCATGACCGCGTCGCGACAAACTAATTGCATGCCTTTGCAACGCATGTGGAATAGAATTTTTGGCATCTTTCTCCAATAAAACCCGCACTACACGTATTGTGTTGCAACATCTTCTTTTCTTTTTTCTTTGCACGAATTATTCCTATACTTCCTGAAAGTGCAACGAGGCGTCCCTCGTGAATTTGGGTGATAAATGACAAGAGAGTAAAGGATTAATGTGCTTATTGAGTATTTAAGTGGTAATTTCAGTTGAAGCGAAGTACCATTGTACGATATATAGTTGATCCCTCAAAAGAAAAGCGAAAGAAAAGAAGCAAGTAGTAGAGCTTCAATGGGCTCCAATGTGCTCTCTCTGATTTCGTCTATGCTCTTCTCACCCGATTCATTCTTCATAAATAATGTTTCCAAGAAGGAGGGGCAGATAATCTGGCCCAACCCAGCTAATAGCATATTGTCTTCTGGTTAATGGGCAAAACTTAGGATTCTAATAAACCAAGATCGAAATAGTCCCAATCATTTTTTTATTTAGAAACAAATTTTTAAAAACCGTATAAGGGAACCAATTTCAATGAAATTAAAACTGATCCAAACATGCCTTTTTTTTTGCGAGGAAAACATGCCTTAAGCAATGTAAATTCCTTAAATGTATGCATATTGTCAGCCTATATCCTTAAAACAAAAATCGTGATGTAAATGTATTGGCGCTGCGGTAAAACCCTCCGTACGGCCGCGCCGGGCCGCTGCACTCGTCCTGCTCCTCCGCCACGTTGCGTCCCCGCGCGCCATCTTGGCCGTGCACGCCGCTTCCTCCTCCGCCATGCTGCCTCTCTCCTGAGGAAGCCTCTAGTACTTCTTGCTGTTGGAATAATTGTTTCACCAAATCGAAACAATTGTTCCAGCAATGAGTCAAAATTGTCTCAACAGCTGAAATTTTTGTTCCAATTCAAAATGTTGCTGGGCCTTGACTTCGTAGGGCGCTAGTGGGCTGAGGCTTGGTTGACATCTAAGTGCGGTCCACTGTAATAACAATCCATCCAACGTTCATCCACTGAAATACAATGCGTAAGATTGATTTTGTCGGTCCACAGGAACAAGAGTAAATTCCCTCTATCCCACTAAAACAACTTCCAATCCCCTATGTACCATCAAAAAAGTTTCAATCTCTTGTGTACCATTGGTTCAAATTTCTCAACCCTTATGTACCATTCTGTTTACTTGGACTGTTAAAATAGACCGGTCCACCTGTCAGTTTCTTTCTAAATGACCATCCATGCCCTCAGTCTTCCCAGTTTTTTTTTTTTTTTGGGACCAGTCTTCCCAGGTTGTGGGTCGACCGGGCCGCCTCCCCGTCGGTGTACTGCTGCTGCTACTTTCGCTCCCATCCAGCTTCTTTGCCTTCTGCCCCGGCACGGCGTCTTCCTCCACCGTCGCTATCGCGCCATCTGGGTAAAGTTGCTCGCTGCAGTACACCGCGTCGTCTTGATCCGCCGCCGCCGCCCTGGCATTCGCCAACCGCGGTAATCCTGCCAAGCTCCCGCGCTGTCGGATGGATCTTTTCTTAGGCGACAACGAGTCGAGACATCACTGCCGCTGCTTTGCTCTAGACTCGTTCATCTATTTCTTAGTTCAGCTCCGTTGGATTTGATGATTGCAGGCCTTTCTTTGTTTGGCATTTGGTGACATCGGGAATTGAAAAAACAATTCCGCTCGCACAAACTTGGGAGGAAGAGATTGGGGATAGAGGAACGGGTTGTGGCGCGCAGACAACTGAGGGAGAGAAGAAGCAAAAAGCAACGAGGAGGAGCTCAGGCAGGCGGGGGTGGCGTGGTGCTCTGCTGTCCTGCTCCACAACGCGGCACTGCATGTCGGCCGTCGGCGAGCACGCGGAAGACTCGAGCGCGGCCAGCGGGGGGCGGGTCCTGTCCGTGGCAGTCGTAGTGTAGTAGGCTGTGGTGAAAAGAACCAATGATAAGTCTGGGGGCAAAACAATCTTTTTTCAACTCAGTTACCGTTTGTTTGCTCTGTATTTGATGGCAGTGGTACATAAGACTTATGAAATTTCAACCAATGGTACATAAGGAATCATAACTTTTCCAATGATACACAGGGGAATGGAAGTTTTTTCAATGGTACACAGGGAATTTTCTCCAGGAACAATCCTCGTGCGTTCTGTGTCTGCCACCGAGAGCCTCGCCAGCCCCCAGCTCACTGTGGAAGAAGACCGCCTTGCACCGCCTCCTCGTCAAAGAAGAACCATTCTGTGTAGCAAGCCACGTCATTGCGATCGCGATCACCGAATTGCGATCTCGACGCCATCAACAGCCCCAATCTCAACGATCCGCCGTCCACGCCGCCGCTCGAGTACGCCCCCGTCCATCACACTGTTGCTTGCGATTTGCGGACGCACAGACCGCCATCCTATCGACATTCAGTGTCATCCTGTGTCGTCGTGAGTTGCAGAGCTGAGAATATTCAGTTAGGACCGACCTGCTATCGCCGGACAACCTGCGGCGAGAGCTTCTTCAGTACCGGTTTCTCCACTACAAATTTTGTTCAGCACTCAACTCCGGGCCCAGGTTCCCACGTATTCATTTGCTCATTCGCATTCATGGTTTCAGGCTTTCAGCAATAAGAAAACATTTTGTTACCTGCAGAATCTACATTCATGTTTTAAGCAGAATCTGTAGGGGAGCAACAAGGAAGTCATGAAAATTTTGTGCTGCGATGACCAGGCAAGTCAGCAAACCATTGGCAAGCAGGACTGTTGGCAAGGTACCTGTATTTTAGTTCCAATTTGGAGTCTGAATTATTGTATGGCATATCTCTTTATAGGTTGCAAGCTTACTTACATTTGTTAGTACCTGCATAATGCTATCCATCGTCTTGCTTAACTTCAGGTGATCCATCTATCTAAACTCTCAGTTAGCTAATCTAATGTACCATGCATTTTAAGATCGATGTCTTTATTCGGTACTTGCCTGAGTGCTAATGTGTCTTGACATTTTGCGAAATTCGTTCCTTGCATTGCTGCCTCAATCTGGTCTACCAAGTTCTTAATTAAATCAGTGTTCTTTGTTAAGCAACCATCATTGTAGATGTATATCTGATGATTGAGTAATTGAGATGTGTGCTGATAGTTCTATTAGCAGTGCTACACAATCATCTAGGATTACCAAGTTTTAATTAGGATAGCTTGGATGAGATTTACTTGCATCCAAATATGCAATCTTAACAAGCTGATGAATTATCCTGTAGGGTTTTTCATTATCAAGTTCAAACAAAGAAACAATTCTTGAAAGGCTTTCAATGTCTGTTCTATAATTTTCTCCCCTTCGTAGCCCAATCTCTGCTTAGAGAACATGTTCAGTTCAGAAACTCAAAGGTAAAAAATATAAAAGGTGAGCTGAATGCATTTTATAGGCTCAGCTTGAAAAGACTAATCGGGGAGCCGTGCCATATGAACTGACACTTTGTACAGGTTAGCATTAATTTTTGCCACTTGTCATATCTTGATTTTCCTTGCTTTTATAGATGTATCTATCACTCATTGTGTTCAGTGATACAAAGCACATTGTCCTGAAACTATTGATCAATTCAGTTATACATATTAGAATCTGCAATCACATGTCAAATATAGACTGACCAAAATAACCATGGTTGGCCGAATAGTTCTTTTAATGTTCAGTCATTTACATAAACAAGTGATCACTTATGTTTTTATACTGACATGTAAGCATTGATGTCCAGAATTATATTTAAAAAATAGAGATGTGTTGGGCTTGGTAGCCTGTTCATGTGCCCTGTAAGAAAGAAGCAAAGTAGAGACAGCCGAGTGCTTGAAGAAAGTAGTGAAGTTGAGACATTTCTGGGTTCTATGCCCAATATTCACGCCTTGTATGATTACCAGACATTAAAAGATGGAGTATCCAGTGATCACTGTTTTTTCTTTGTTTGTTTACTATTACTCCCAATTGTGATGGTTTCATGCGCCGGATTTGGCAACAAGATCCTCTGCCAAATTCCCCACTGCCGTGAGAATCACTGACCGGTGGCCCCCTGCCCGTGTGTGGCCCGCATGTCAGTGTCCACACACACAGATCACAAGGACACAGATGATACTTTTGTAGAAAAACTACGTGGGTGCTTATTATTGCCCACACCATAAAAAGTTGATAAAGAAGTGCATGTGCAAAATGAAAAGTAATAACTAGAATATTCCAAATAGGAAAGGTCAGAAGGCAAACCAAACCGAAAACTCGAGAGGAAACCAAGTATTGAAGAAGCTACGATGAAACATCTTTTCCATTGATATTTGGAGGCAGCTTTATGACGTCCCAGGGAAAATGAGGAGTCACTACTAAAAGAACGAAGTTGCTTTTCACAGTGGGTTGTCAATTTCATTGCCATCTGAGCTAAATGGCTTCTAACAGGCGGGGCACTTTCTGTTAATTCGAAATATTGCTCAAATAAATTTAACAACATCGACTCCATTATGCCCTTGTTACTTGTAGCCCAAGAGGAAAGCTATATAACATGGCCAATGTATACATCATTTATTTCCAAATCCAATGTAGTTTGTCATGACTCCTCTTCTGCCCCGGGTTATGTCATACTTTAGATGAACTGGTGGAGAAAAGATACACCAAAGATACAAAGAAGGCCAGCTAATATCCTAGTTGTTTTTAGAAAATAGAATATATTTCAATATCCTAGTTAATTAACATTAAAAAATGAGAGGCAATATATAGATATGAAATGTCATCCGTAAATGAAAAAGAAACAGTAAAAACAAAAAGGGTTTGGTTCATTTTCATGCCTTACACTTAACATAATCAAGGAAATATAAGTTGTAGAGTTAGTAGGTATGTCATTGCTATATTGAAAAGAAAAAAAAAGTTAATTTAGTGCCATTTTGTTACAGACTGAATATAGGACATTCCTAACTAAAAATTGTAGTTAACTTTCTTTTGGCATGAAGATAGAAATCTGGAGAATTAGTATATATTCAGTCTTGTTGCTTACTGCTTAAAAAAGTAAGGAAAAATGCAAAAAGAAAAGCCACTTAGCGTCATAGCTAAGTTTTAATGACTTTTGTGATGAGCCTCCAAATTTCGGTTGCGTCACATCCAATTAAATGACAATTCTAGAATAATGAGCCTCCGAAGTATTGCAAGAGGCCATATAGAAGTTTAATTAATTATACTGTTTTCACTCTTTGCTGAAATAGATCCATTTTTCAGTATGAAGCTAAAATCCATTTAAGTAGGAAGTATAACATCTCAATGACAAAAGTTCTATGCTTGATCTCATATATTCCCAACATCCACATAGCCTCTGTCAGGCGAGATACTACCTGAAGTGTGAAATGCACGTGTGAGAAATATCTACACATGGGAGTAGAAAAAAACTTCTTTGTTAATGAGAAATTCAAAAACATTATCTGCATATATAGTACATGCATATTGAAAGAGAATGCCTACATGGGTGTAGAAAGCAGGGGATGTATCTTACCAGGTTCAATCCATGGTTACAGAAATTGACCCTCATATTTACCTGTTGATTGGCACAATTCATTATGCCGACAACCAATGTAGAAAAACATATATCTCATAATTTTGAAGTAAAATAATAGTCAAAAGCTTTCTGGAAAGTCCAGTAGTTGGAAAGATCTTATGTGATCTCTGCGGCATGCAGCTCCTTACCGTTCCCTTACGAAATGGAAGGTTGAAGAGCTCTACGGACAGTGCAGAGCGACATGAAGTATCCAATGAAGCACTAACTCATGCATTCCAGGTAAAGGTGCCTACAAAGCTGCCACCTGTTAGAATGTCCAGAACCCAGTCCAGAAAAAGTAGTAAAAAGAATGTATATAATTCCATGATTTGAAGATGCGCATGGTAATTGGAGATCTTGCACTTATGATGCTTAAAGACACTTCACTTTTGTGCCTATATAAAGGCCTAACCAGCCTTCCTAACGTTCGAAGAGTTGAAACCAAAATAACAATCACACCGTGCTGGCTTGCAAGTCTGCTTTGCTCGTTGGAACACTAGTTCTGTTTCATCTAGGTGTGTCGCTATGGCTGGCCTATCCCTACAACATCCATGGGCATTTGCATTTGGCCTTCTAGGTACGAACAATTCTTATATATATATTCTTCCCTTTATAATATATTTCTATTTTTTTTTCAAATGTTAGAGCATCTCCAATAGATTCTCATAAAATTAACAGCTTAAACTTGTTTTTGTGAGCAATTAAAAAATTATGAGAGACAATTTTTCTTCTCTCCTCCAACAGCCGGCCTCTAAAAATGGATTAAAACACTTTTGATTTGTCCACATCAGCATTTGGGGCCACAAAGACATTAAATGCAATGGAAAAAGAATATGACAAAAGCGGAAGAAGACATTAATTGCAAAGTCTTCCTAATTCTTTGCTCATTAATTCTTTACCAACATTGCAAACTCTCAGCTCGGGGCTCCTTTTTCACTTTGCAGGCAACATGATATCCATCATGACCTTCTTGGCCCCAATGTAAGTGGCATGCATGAATCGACACCGATATATGAACTTTCGTTCCATATACTACTAAACATCGATCGTTGCTCATTTTTTTGACACCGGTTTTCTAAAACCTTGCTCGCATTGATTTGCATATATAGACCGACTTTCTACCGCATCTGCAAGAGCAAGTCGACTGAGGGGTTCCAGTCGCTGCCGTACGTGGTGGCCCTGTTCAGCTCGATGCTCTGGATCTACTACGCGATGATCAAGTCCAACGAGATCCTCCTCATCACCGTCAACGCCGCCGGCTGCCTCATCGAGACCGTCTATATAGCCATGTACCTCGCCTACGCCCCCAGGAAGGGCAAGGTGCTCACGGCGACCATCTTCCTCCTCCTCAACGTCGGCGTCTTCGGGCTCGTCCTCCTCCTCACCCTCCTTCTCTCCGCCGGCGAGAAGCGCGTCGTCTGCGTCGGCTGGGTCTGCGTCGCCTTCTCCATCAGCGTCTTCGTGGCGCCGCTCAGCATCATCGTGAGCACTGTCTCCATTTTGTGCATCGATGGCCTCGTGGTGACTGATTGTTTGCATGCTGTTAAAGAATTGTTTGTTTGTGTTTGTGTGCAGTGGCGCGTGATCCGGACGAGCAGCGTGAAGTACATGCCCTTCTTCCTCTCCCTGTCGCTAACCCTCAGTGCCATCGTCTGGTTCGTCTATGGCCTGCTCATCAAGGACAAATACGTTATGGTAATCACTAGTCGGCACCAAAATATCTCTCGTCACTTGAAATTTGCAACTTGATCCAGTGTACTGATGTTATTCAAGTATCATAGTACTAATCATGATCGGCCACAAATATAATTTTTGCAGCTTCCGAACATCCTCGGGTTCACCTTCGGTGTGATCCAGATGTGTCTCTACGTGTTCTACTTCTGCCGGAAGAAGATGCTGGTGCTCGCCGAGGGAAAAGAGGCTGGCAACAAGCTGCCGGAGACGGCGGAGGATCACGTTCCCAAGAAGAGCTGCGACGTGCACCCGGCCCCCGAGATGGCTGCCACCGCCGGGCCGGCGGCAGCGGAGACAAAAGCAGCAGCAGACATCGTCAGCCATGGCATCGATATCGTCTAGAACCTTGCACGCGAGCGTGGCATGTGAGAGCAACCGTTAGTATAATAATGGGCTCAGTAGTTAACTGCTCATGCATATAAAGCATGAGAGATACAGGGGAATTAGGCGATTCGTAAACGTTATGCATATGAGACAAGCGTGTGTTGTATGTATAAAGGGGATTGTTAGAATTCTATGCAATGTTTGTACCATTGTACGCGTATCTCTATCAGTACTGAGCATCTCCAAAAGAGCCCTATAAACCTCTCTTAAATCAAAATATTGAGATCCAATCAAAAAAACCGTCTCCAATAGGCCCTCAAAACCACCCTCAGTTTTTTCATAGCTCCTAAACTCCTCTCATTTGTAGCTACAAACATATAAAGAATTAGGGCTCCCATCTCATCGTTTTGCTATGAAATTAATATTTTTTCCAGTCCTAGTCCTGAACAATTATCCCGTCCCATCACCGTTTCCTTACTCGTAAAGCGGCCGCTGGAGCGAATGCGTTGAGCGGGCACGGTGATGCAGTGTGTCGCGACCCTCAGCTAGGGATGAAATCGGTCGAGAAATGGTCAGAAAAGGGTTAAATCGTTTTTAATTTCATATTTTTTCTTGGTAGAAAATCGATACCAGTACTTGCGGAAGCAAATACGGCGCCAGTATTACAGGAATATTAAAAATGAAATTACCATGACAGAAATATGCGGTATCGATCGGGAATCGATATTAAAGGTCGGTAACACAAATCACAGTAGTGTATTAACCATACCACATCATGTATAGAAATATCGAATGTGAATATGTATTGTTGGTATTGAACTGGCTACAAATGTATCATAAAAGACTCGAGACATTTGAAAATAGGTGTTCAAATTAAAATAGATAAAATATAAATAGCGACATCATAGTGGTATGGCTAATATATATTTGATTTTCTACACTAACGTAAAACGGTAAAATATCAACGGTAATTTCCGTCTTAAAACGGAAATTGTCGGAAACGAACGGTAAAGTCTACAATCGTTTTCATTTTTTGTTTTCACCAAATATTTCCACTTTTGTTTCCATTTTCTCGGTATTTCATTTTCAGCTACTACGGTTGGGAGAAGTCAGAAACGAGCCCCGGTTATCCGATAAATTCCATTTTTGCTTTCATCCGTACCCTCAGCGGTCACCGAAGCTGATCGGTGCAAAGCCCAACCGCTTGTGGCTTTCAGCGGCACCCCCATGGGCCCTGTCGCAGAGCACATGTGTGGTCGAGACATGTGCAGGCGATGCTATCGAGGAGATTCACAACGGTCCCTATACGTGTGCACGGCAATACGATGATGGTTGGGCTCGAGGACAACGGGTGCATGGGGATGGGAGGACAGAGTAGCGGAGGGGATCGAGGATGGTGACCGGATGCCAGATCCAACCTCAATATTAGGTAATTATTCACCCTTCCATCTCTGAGTTATGGTTAAAATTGAGGAAACTTAGCCTCGGGTTTCTCGAATTTCGGGAAAACACGAGGACTTTAGCCTAGGGTTTCTCGGATTGGGGGAGGGGGCTCCAGAACAATGTTTTCGATCTTCTTAAGTAGTAGAGATTAGTCTGTTACTTTATCTTCATATATTCAGTTAGTCTGTTGGTGTTATGAAAGAAAACGTTGTGGCTGTGGGCGCAAATTTGTTTAGGATCCAACTCACACGACGAGTGCTACTAGTTTGTGATTACTAAGAGTACATTCTTTAATGTAAAAGAAAAGGATAAAACGAGAGAAGATTCAAATTATCACTTCATGGAGCAATGTAATAAGACAAAGCTAACTTCCTTTTGAAAATAGAAACTAACAGAAAACATAATTTTATACTTCATAGTTGTGACACTGATAACTTTAGGGCTGTACTTCATAGTTGTGTGTCTGACACACAGATAACTTCATCTCTAACTCTTAATGTTTGTTATTACATATATATGAGGTCTCGCGATGTCACTCTGCCATCATTCTTGATTTTCTCTCGCTAATGTGGTCTATGGTCATAATACATATTGTATAAAAGAGCAGTGGGGTTTGATATCAGTGTCGAAAGGACTATAAAAAGTCCTTTTTTGTGTCCTTAGTGTAAAACATGTTCATTATTTAATTTGAACATGTTAAAGTCTTTTTATATTGCCAGAGTAATCAATCATGATTTTTGCTAAGTGCCCGGGGATTTGCCGAGAGCTTTTCCTTGAGCATTGCCTCTCTTGGTAAAAAAAATAACCCGTCTCGGCAAAATCCTATTAGCCGAGTGCAGGTTCTCGGCTAAAAAAAAACACTTGGTATATCTTTTCTTTTTCCCGTAGTGGCTAGACCAAAGCATTCGGTAAATTCTCATATGGCGCTCGGCAAAATTACGGCCCTTGACAAAATTGGATGGCCGTCCAAAATTTGTGGCGTCACAATATGTGGGCCTGAGTGTCACTTTTGTGGCGTGTAGCACTCAGCAAAAATTCCAGTCTTTGTCGAGTGTCCTCCTGTTACACTCGACAAATGCGGCACTAGGAAAAGGAAAAGCCCTTGTGCAGAGTGTTTTTCCGAATACTCTCGGGAAATAAATTTTCAAACAAATTTTCCATGCAATAAATTAGTTCAAATAAAAAGGTTTTAAACTACAAAGTTGTATAACATCTCAAGACGTACACTTTCTATTTTGCTCATTTCTTCATTCGGCAAAGCGCCAGTAGACTTGTTAACAAACTCTAAAGATTTTAAATTCACGAACAATGTTAATACCATATTTGCTGAGTACCAGTGACAAGGCACTCGGCAAATTTACCATGTTTGCCAAGTGCCTGAAGTCAGCGGCAATCGGCAGACAGGCCTTATGCCCATTTTGGGCCGTCACCCCATCTTTATTTTGCCGAGAGCCAAGTGGGCACTTGGCAAATATTTTGGCGAGTACCCGACATTTTTCTCTCGGCACAGTCTGCTTTGTCGGCGGAATTATGCCGTGGGCCCTTTGCCGAGAGTTACACTCGGCAAAAAGTTTGCCAAGTGCTAGGGGTCCTCTACGGAGTGCCAGAGGCACTCGGCAAATTGAGGGTCTCCCGTAGTTATTCTCCCCCACGAGCGGTCAATAATCTGCCAAAGGCTTGTGCAATCTCATGCATCTATTTTGATCCGACGGTGACGAAAACATTGAGCGCATATTAAAAAGCAACATCACCTGAAGCCCTAGCCCTGAACAATTATCCCGTCCCATCACTGTTTCCTTATTCGCAAAGCGGTGGCTCGTGCGAGTGCGGCGAGCTGGCATGGTCTTGCAGTGTGTCGCGACCCTCAGCAGTCACCGAAGCTGATTGGCGCAAAGCCCAACCACTTGTGACTTTCAGCGGCACTGCCATGGGCCCTCTCGTGGAGCACAGGTGTGACCGAGACATTTGTGGCGACGCTTTCGAGGAGATTCACGGTCCCCATACGTGTGCACGGCAACACAATGACGGTTGGGCTCGAGGACGACGGGTGCACGGGGATAGGAGGAGAGCACAGCGCACAAGGATGAAGCAGTTTGCAGAGGAGATCGAGGATGGTGACCGGTACCAGATCCGATCTCAATATTAGGTAAATATTCACCCTGCCATCTCAGGGTTAGGGTTGTCTCACAAAATTGAGGAAATTTAGCCTCGGGTTTCTCGAATTTCAGGAAAAACACGAGGACTTTAGCCTAGGGTTTCTCGGATTGGGGGAGGGGGGCTCCAGAACGATGTTTCGTTCTTCTTAAGTAGTAGAGATTAGTCTATTAGTTTATCTCCATATATTCGGTTGTGGCTGTGGGCTCAAATTTTTTTAGAATCCAACTCACACGACGAGTGCTACTATATACCTTGTCATTCCTAATAGTACATTCTTCAATGTAGAAAAAATCATAAGACGGGAGAAGATTAAAATTATCACTTCATGGAGCAAAGTATTAGGACAAAGCTATCTTCCTTTTGAAAATAGAAACTAATAGAAACAAAACATAGTTGTGTGTCTGACACACAGACAACTTTAGGGTTGTACTTCACATAGTCGTGCGTCTGACACACACAGATAACTTCATCTCTAACTCTTATGTTTGTTACTACATATATATATGGCAAGTAAAATTTAAAACAATTTTTCCATGCGTTAATTTGTTCAAATCAAAAATTTTAAACTACAAAGTTGTATAACATCTCAAGATGTACACTTTCAATTTTGGTCTTTTCTTCATTCGGCAAAGCGCAAGCAAAGCGCAAGTAAACTTGTTAACGAATTCTGAAGGTCCTGTTTAGTTTTTAAAAACAAGCAGAGATATATTTTAAATTTTTGAACAATGTTAGTACCATTACGTCGGATAAAAAAAAGACTTAACTAAAAGTTATAGATCTTCATAACTTACACAACTTTGTTATTCAACACCTTTTAATTTGAATAAATTATGTCAACGGAAAGTATGTTTGAATTTCTTAAATTTGAAAATTTGAATTTTTTTTCAAATGACCTTAGGTAGAGGAATAGTAAAAATAAAAGTTACAGCTCTCGATAAGTTATAAAACTTTGTAGTTGACAACCTTTTTGATTTGAAATCATATCGTTTCAATTTCTCAAATTTGAAATTTTGAATTTTGAAAATGATATCGGAATGGTAAAAATAAAAGTGTTAGATATCGAAAAGTTATGAAACTTTGTAGTTAAAAACTTTTTTATTTGAAATCAAATTGTCAACGAAAACTATGTTTGAAATAAAGGCTAAAAAATTTTTTATTTGCCAAGTGCGAGATCGCAGGCATCGGCGAACATGTGGATTAGGGGACTTAGTCCTACTCAGCCTCTTCTTCCTCATTTCTTCCTCCTTCTTCATCATCGTATTCCCCACCACCGCCGCCACGCAGCCGTCGCCCACCGCGTCCGCCCGCCGCTACGCACGCCCTCT
>LAPY01000434.1:126666-142915 GCA_000970635.1 Eragrostis tef | reverse complement strand
CCCCTCCATCGCCGAACCCGACGTGCCCGTCCCGCCGGCGAACATGTCCTGCATGATACAAAAGTTCTGTGACCCATATATATATATATATGTATATGTATATGCCGGTGGACTTTCTTCCATTTGACGAGAACTCTGCTAGCAAAAGAAAAGAACATAGAAGCTCTAACAACCTTTTGATCTTCTACTGTGCTTTTGGGTGAAGTGTTTTGAAACTTCTTACTTACTATTGGGAGGGATCGATCTAGCTGGGGCACTTCCCTAATCTTGCTTCATCGCTTTGTACAATATCATTGGTGGATGAATAACCATCTATTGTTCCAGCTTACCTAGGCTCACGGAATGGGCGCGGAAATGAATCCACTAAGCATTATGTGTTGGTTGTAGAAACAATAACTTACAATTGAATTGATGGAGTGTAAAAAAGTTTGATCCATTGTCAAAATCTTGGGCAACTGGGTTCACAAATATTTTCCCACGTCAGTGAAAGGTATATGTGGCTTTCTTGTTTTTCTTGATACCTTGTGGAGCACCAATTAATCTCCAATGAAAGATCTTGGATGAACGGCATATTTTTCTCAAAATGTATATAGTATTGAGCACACCGGGCAGAAGAAATAGGAAGTGCGAGCAACTGGCAGAGCGTGGACAGCAAGAACCTAAAAGGGATAACAGGGGCAAGATATTATGGCTGGCGGAGCTTGTGGCTCCTCCTAAGGATAAAAGGAGCAAGAAGCTTATTAGTAGTTTTTCTTTAATTCATGGAGTAGATATATTACATTTGTATGATTAAAGCTCAAAAAATTCCTAACTCATTTTTTGTTGGATGGTGCGGCTCCATCATATGAGCTGTCATTTGTCTTCATCGCTTGGGCGCGCGCGCCAAGTGCATGTGTGACCGCCGATGGCTTGGCCTTCTTTAAGGCATGTGTCCTTTGTCTGATTGCAGTCTAGGCTCCATTGCATCTTTCGTATGGCCCATTGCGCTTTTTGTATTGCTCGGCTTTTGTTACCGCTTATGGCTGGTTTTGTTTCATGCAATTCATCCGGTTGCTGTATTGGTTAATATAATGAACAGAAAAAGACTACCACTTCTCACAACGTTTCACATGACATATACTTGCTAGTATCTAGATATAAGACATGAAACACTATCCAACAAACATTATTAGTGCAACAATAGCGACCAAGATATAACATGCTCTTTTTATGTTTTTAGTATATATTTATAGAAAACAACATTTTAAGAATGGGTGTATAAAACTTTCCTTCAGACTCACTAATAAATACTCTTGTTCTAGCTCATTTTATATTATTTTTTTAGAAGCTTGTACAACATCACTAAAAAAAGTTATAAAACTTTTTATTATAAAATTAGATGTTAGAATAATTAGATATCTCCTAAGTCCATCTCAGAAACTTATAACTTTGGATAGCTATTGTATTGCTACCATATGTCTAGATACCAATACCTTCAATCTAGAATGCCATCACTTGATACCAAATTTAGGTTACTTTACCCACCTTTTTTTGTTTTTTTAGGTATGACTCTTGCTATTAGATGGTAGTTGAAATGTTTCTCCTATACCAAAACAGTATATAGTGTTCGGGGAAATTCATTTTGATTTTTTTCAATCTGTGTTATGGACTTTAAAGTAGTTTGCTTTAATTCGTAATTGCAGGTCAGTCAACTTTTTTTAATCATATTCCCTTTGGTAACTGCATTGAAACGCATACACACATGGGACTAACCAAAATATAGCAAGGCCATGGCAAAATATAAGGGTAGGGTTACGGTAGTCCCATCTCCCTACTCTTGTGAACAAATCAATGACATCATTTGATTTTGTCAAATTAAAAGTAAATATAAAATCCTAAAATCCGCGAGGAAACCGCTCCCGTGATACCCTTCCCGGCACCTTCGATCTCCTCCTTAGACCTGATCAGCTATAAGGAAACTGCTCCTCATCTCCCCATTGCCTTTGATCTAGCGATCAGCCACAAAATCTACACGTACCAAAATGACATGCTTTTTTTTTTACGAAATATCGGGATAAATTAATGAGCCGGTCTCTAGGAATTCCCGGTCTCTAGTATAACAGCAATAAACTAACACGTTCTTTTTCTTTTTGGTTTGCGTGGCATGCAATTCCGCTTGCAATTTTTTATAGCACGCCTCATTCTTCTCTTTACTAGCCATCAACCCGTGCAGTTGCACGGGCTAGTTCTTTAAGAAGTACACTAACAATTGAAATTTCTTCCAAAAATGTAGTAATATTGTACTTTTAAAAACATAGGTTTCTTATTTTTTTTTTCTATTTTGCTGCATAAGATGACTATATGAAATGTTATAACTCTCAAATTGTGCCTTCACTATACTGTTTGTTAATGTTATGAAACATACCACATTGATTTATTTATATCTGTAAAAGTTGCACTGATTTTATCTGCCCTTGTATTGCTAATATAATTGCAAGAACAAAAGTTAAAGGCATCTTGCTGCGATTTTAGAGACTAAATGAAGATTGTATTGAATGAATTAAACCTATATGCGAAGATAGTTATGCACCTCGTTCAATATTGACACTTGTCCAAAGCCAATAGAAATTATAATGTTCTACTCTTACTTTTGCATCAGATAATATACCTGGCAATGGAAGTCTAAGAATGCTTGGTTCTTCGAGCTTGATCTATCCTGGATGTCCTGATCTGCTTCGTGGAGTTTTTATTCTAGAATAATCACGTGGTTCTTCCCATGACCAATGAGCTTGTGATTGCAGGGAACAAAGACTCCAAGATCCATTAATGCCAAGGATGCATCCCCGCGTGGCTGCTTGCATGGTGTCCACGCTGATCTCCAGAGGCTCAATCCCTACGTGCAATTTGAAAGGAATATATCCGCTTGACATCTAGCCTCGCCGTGCATCATCACAAACGGGGGCATGCAGGCTGTAGGCATGATTGATCCAAACCGGCCGGCACGATTGGATCAGCCGCCGCCACCGTCACCAAGATAGCATGTGTTGCATGTGCCGGAAGGGTTCGTCCTGTAGCCGCCGCTGACGTCGAAGGATACATACGCAGAGAACACAATCGCATTCGTCCAGCACCCGCAACTGGCGTTGAAGGATACGAACGAAGAGTTATGTCGACGAATACCTGCTGGAAAGATCGCTGGATCCCGGTGGGCGGTGGGCAATGCAGTCATGTAGAGATTTATATCAGGGGTATTTTTGGTCTATTTTTTTAATGTCAATGGTGGGTAATTTGTCAATTTTATTTTAAGATCCACTGGTTGTTGTTTTATAACCATCCAAATAGACGGTCAGATGTTTTGCTTTTTTTTGGTAATTTTTAGGATTTTTTACCGATTAACATGGAGGTCTCAAAAGAAGCCTCCAATTAGTAAATATACTAGCCATCAACCCGTGCAGTTGCACGGGCTAGTTCTTTGAGAAGTACACTAACAATTGAAATTTCTTCCAAAAATGTAGTAATATTGTACTTTTAAAAACATAGGTTTCTTATTTTTTTTTTCTATTTTGCTGCATAAGATGACTATATGAAATGTTATAACTCTCAAATTGTGCCTTCACTATACTGTTTGTTAATGTTATGAAACATACCACATTGATTTATTTATATCTGTAAAAGTTGCACTGATCTGACAAAGAGCACATAAAAAAATTGGTTGTGGCCAAACCAAATTAAAGAACTACATGTTTAAAATTAAGAAATTAATTGCTCAAAGCTACATGTGCTAACCTAAAGTTCTACAATAGTCTACGCATTAGGTTGTGGTAACTTAAAGAAAATCCATATCTAAGCTTAAACACCCAAAAAAGAGAAGGCAATTACAAACGTTGTTGTCGTGTCTAAAAGCTGTTCTTTCCATCCTGATTGGCAAACTCATCGATGCGCACTGCCAAGGCGAGGTGAGTTTTTTTGATACCACCGGAAGTCTGCTAAAAGGACACACATTGCTATAGCATTAAGAGAGTTAATTTGACTCTAACTCAACAGATCTATATTAAACCCGTCACACACTCTCGATCAGCCGAAGAGGACTGTGTATATCTTGTATAGGGCTGTGTACGTCTTTTCTTGAAAATCGTGGAAAAGACAGGAGCTAAATATCAGGTTGGTCCATTCTTTTGCTCATCAGAGAGCCAGATGTCCGTTTTAGCCGCCATCTGAAAGTGCTCTTTTCCAAGATCAAATAGTTACTGACCCATGAATACAATAGTCCAATAATGGATTAAAGAGGGAGAGCGGGGATGAACTTCATTAGAATTTTAATTAGTTCAGATGCGAGGTTACTTTGGCTGTGGTGTTCTAGTTATCGTGGTCAGGCCACAAACCTTTTCCTGCCCAACAACCTTTTTCATGACTGAAGTTTTGGTATAAAAAAAAATTCTAAGACCGATACGTGCCTACAAAATCTAGAAATCAAAGTTCAGGTGCAACGTGTTGTGTTTTTGATATCAAAAGCTGCTTGAAGGTACTTAGTTTAGGTAGATAGAAATTGAAACATTGCCATACTACCTTATGTGGAGTGCACCATTGCTAAACAGGCTTCTATGCATGTTTCTAGCTCGTTCCAGTCTTATGGATAAAGAGGGAGAGCGGGGATGAACTTCATTAGAATTTTAATTAGTTCAGATGCGAGGTTACTTTGGCTGTGGTGTTCTAGTTATCGTGGTCAGGCCACAAACCTTTTCCTGCCCAACAACCTTTTTCATGACTGAAGTTTTGGTATAAAAAAAAATTCTAAGACCGATACGTGCCTACAAAATCTAGAAATCAAAGTTCAGGTGCAACGTGTTGTGTTCTTGATATCAAAAGCTGCTTGAAGGTACTGAGTTTAGGTAGATAGAAATTGAAACATTGCCATACTACCTTATTAGGAGTGCACCATTGCTAAACAGGCTTCTTTGCATGTTTCTAGATCGTTCCAGTCTTGTGGGAAGTTTGGACGATGGTCCACGGTGGCTCGGCGTCGGGGAACCGCTCCATCTCAAGGCACATAGCGCGATATCAGCGTTTGCCTTGCTACCATTAGCCCTCGTGTCTGCCCTTGTTCAAACTGTATGCACGACGGGCTGATCGGCATGCACTCAGCTTGATCACCGACCTACCGTTGATGTTTCATAAGTAATTGAAATCAACAAAATTAAAGGCCGGATGTTTTGCTTTTATATAGTAATTTCTAGGATTTTTCACGGATTAACGTGGAGGCACCGAAAAGAACCTCCAATTAGTAAATATAAGATAAGATGGCATGTCACGTTCTCTTTTTTTTTGTCCAAAGTTGTTGCATGGCACGATTAGCAAAAAAAGACACGTCCAAAAAAATTGGCAAAAAAATAATCTGATCCTCTTTCCAAACAAAAAAAAAATACTTCCAGAAAATAATGGCGCAGGGTACAAAATTCCTAAGCCAAACGTGATCATCTTTCCAACAGAAAAAAAAAAACTTCCAAAAAATAACGCAGCAGGGTGCAAAATTCATAAGTGTAACATGTTCCGCTGTCACTTCATCTTTTACCTCGAAATCTACTCAAATGAACGATCTAGTAATTTGGGCCTACCGTAGCGATAGCCAAATATAATCGATGCATAATTCATAACACTCAAACTGAGACAAAGACACCGCTTTTCCGTGATCAACTTGGTAGATTCAACGCACAAGCTGATACATACTAACCTAGCACCACCACGCCTTCTCAAACCGGCGGGCGGGCACATGCGTCTACGTAATGATATTTATTCGACTTCACAAAAGTACTATCAGTAGTTGACGACCGATCGGTACGTGGCTCCGGGCCTCCACCCGGCGGGGATGACATTGTTGGCGACGAGCGTCCTGCCGGAGCCGGAGGTGAGCCGGATCGAGATGGGCGCACGCAGCGGGCCACCGCCGGAGTTGTACTTCCACACCGCGCCCCACGACTGCTGCCACGCCGATCCGCCACCGCTCTGCTTGAGCTCGACGGCGCGCAGGTCGCCGTCGCCAGCCTCGTCTTCGATGGCCACCGCCAGGTAGTTGGCGTTGGAGCCGCCGTCCACCACGAAGGCGACGCCACCGCGCCAGTGGCACTGCACCCTGTGACAACGACAACAAAGAGACGACGGCACGGTAATTAAGTCAGATCGATCACGACGAAGCCTAGTACGTACATCGATCGATCATCTGTGACCCATTTGTAGTAACAATGCTTGCTTTGGTTTACCTTGTGTACTGGCTTGGCCATGGCGCCGAACGCCGTGCCGCTCATGTCCAAGTGCGCCGGGCCCTCCAAGCACGGGCCGCCGGGGCACTGGTCGGTGACGGCCACCGTCACCGGGCTGCCGGAGCATGACGGATGGCCGGTACACTTCACCTGCAAAATATATATACATGCATGCCGGTAGCCGGCAGTGACATGGAGTGAGCGCGCTGCTTGCAACCACATATAAAAGACCATATGTATTACGCCAGTGGCTTCATGAAGGAATTATATATCACCGCACCTGGAAGCACGCGCCGCAGCCCTTGCCGTTGCGGAACATGGACGGGCCGCCGGCGGTCACCATGGACGAGAAGGGCGCCTGGCGGACGGCGCTCCCGTACCCGCACGCACCGCCTACGCATGTACGTACAACAAACGGCAGGCATTAGCAAACTTTGTACATATGTGTGTATATATGTGCATGTACTGCTATATATGTGACTCCATTGTGTGTGTGAATTTACACGTACCGTCGGTCCCGGCGCCGTGGCGGTCGCCGTACCACGTCGCGCCGGCGCTGGACCAGCCGGCGGCTGCGCAGGGACTGACGAGAGCCGTGAAGGCGATCAAGAGCCCGATCATGGAAGCCATGTTCTTGTCTACCTCCGAGAATTGGATGTCGTACGGAGGATATATCGAGAAGCAGATAATTGGGCGTGCTGCGAGTTGAAGTGCCCATTTATAGCCTGCAGATATACCAGGTAATGGCAGGGAGCGGCACACGGCAGAAGGGATCTTAATTTAGGACATAAATTGCAGTAAATCATTTGTTGCCCTCAATGAAAAATAAGATACTACCCGTATTTGTAGGATTATTGCAAGGAAGAGATCTCGCGCTGTGATTTATTTCGCTTCTCCGTTTTTGTTTTTGGAGTTTGTGCCATGCACCACCGTGACTCACATTTTTTCCGTGACGGAGACAACTCTTTTGTAAGTACTCATTTCCTTACTACGTATAGATATGCCTATGCATAAGGCAAATTACTAATTATAAAATATGTAGGATTATTGCAAGGAAATCTGGCGCTGTGATTTATTTCGCTTCACCGTTTTGGCTGTCGGAGTTTGTTCCATGCACCATTCACATTTCTGCCGTGACGGAGAGAACTCTTTTGCAAGTACTTATTTCCTTATTACGTAGAAATATGCCTAGGCTTAAGGAAAACTACTAATTATAAATCAGGGAAGTAAATTAATTTTCACTAACGGGGTGGCCATCCATCAGGCATTCCAGCAACGCACTTTTGGATATACACATCTATTGTTGTTTAACAGTAGATGTGCATTACTAAATCAAATTGTTATTCTTTAGGTTTTTTTAGATTTGAAATTCTAAGAATTTTGGTTCATTCCAAGTTCTAAGTATTTCTTATTGTCAAGCCATAGTAATTGCACCTATTAAAGAAACTAGAAGAATTAGGGAAGTGAGTTCAAACGGAAGATAAAAATCGGTTGCTACCCACCCACAACAGACTGAACGCTGCTGCTGCTGGGAGATGCATGCAAATTTTCACGACTTTCACGATAACTTTTCCACTTAGCTTTTCACAATAACTATTTTTCTCCAGAAAATTTAAAACACCCATGTGCATTGACCTCACAGTGAACAACAGGCATCAGACGTATACGCTCATAACGCAAGATAGAGTTTCTGCATCTAATTGATGGAACAAAAAAAATTGAAAATATCAAACACTCGTAGATATCCCTGGCTACTTGTAGGCAAATGTTGGAAATAGTTAGAGCTTCTTTAGTTGCTGCTTTCATCAAATTGCCTGAGCATTTTGCTTGCATAAGAGTTGCATGAAGAAACCTTGACTATATCACTTTTAGCTTCACATAATAGTTTCATGAGGAAAGTTTTAGAACAACTATTTCAAAAGAAAAAAAAATCAAATAGAGTTTTTCCTAAGAAATGTTGAGATGGTATCTTTTTAATTGTTTAGCAAAATCTTTTGTAAAATAATTTTCTAATTATTCGTATTAAGGGAAATGAATGTTGTTGTCATGAAAAATGTAGTAAGGATCAGAAAACAATCCAATATATTTTCTCTATAAAACCATATCATTATTGTGAGTATACGAACTCATCCAACATTAATAAGCTTCCCGGTGATGATATTTGCTTTTTTTTATTTAAACCATTCAACAAGCAATTTTGAGACATATAAGAATCATTTGCTAGAGGACGAAAAATGCCAAAAGAATTCTCCTTCGCCGAAAAAAAATACTGTTTCTTAACAACAGTATAGTAGACGTAATGAAACACACTAAGTTTTGAACACCTGTTTCTCTTTTTTTTTCAAGTCTTGGACGTCTCGCTGATACTGCTGCTGATGTTTTGTTAGCATCCACGGACCGAGACTCTTACCTGCATGAAAAAATTTCTTTGCCTATAGACCCAAACCCCCTCACATTAAGAAAACCTATTGCTAATACTGGTAGCCGTAAGATGATTGAAATATTTAAATAATGGAAACTTTACAAACATATAGTAAAGGCAAAACCGTGGTACACCAGTGACCAGATGCAGAAAGAGCCGAGCTAATTACAAGAAAAATCTTGACGCGCTCAGGAATAGAGCAAGATTCGCATAAATTAAGCGGCACAACTTCAATATCAGCTGTGAATAACAGAAGACAAACAAGCCGCCAACTTCAAGTTCTAGGCACCTGCATGCCTCTCTAATATTGACGCTCGCTGAATTACAGTGGAGTCAGTCAAACCTAATTAATCCCTACTCTTTTTTGAGCGTAATAATCCCTACTCTTCGGGAATGTCACTCTTGGCTGCAACGGATGCGCACGGCGAAACTTTGCTCAATTTACTCAATTTGACATTTCCGCAGCTGCTCGTCGCGGCATTTTTCACCCCACCGCTTTTCATCTTATAAGATGCAGAGAGCAATGGCGACATCGGGGTACATAAGGAGGCAGAGGATGTAGCTCAGCTCATTACTCAGGTAAAGCTTGGTGCAGTCTACAACGGAACAACATAAAACAGACAACATATGTCTCCGCTTCCTGGAAATCTAATTTAAGCTCTGCACAACTTGATTGCGAGCTATCCTAAACTTGGTTACTCTGGCGGAGCCAGAGAATGGCTATGTCTTCCTGACGATGCCTTCTTCGCGTCCAAGCATCGGCAGCGGAGAACTGAACAAACTAATTAAGCCCGTCTGGCTCTCTGTCC
This sequence comes from Eragrostis tef, assembly GCA_000970635.1. Classification (NCBI taxonomy): domain Eukaryota; kingdom Viridiplantae; phylum Streptophyta; class Magnoliopsida; order Poales; family Poaceae; genus Eragrostis; species Eragrostis tef. The sequence goes on along the minus strand of LAPY01000434.1, from coordinate 133,451 downwards.
CGGCGTCAGCAGTGGATAACAGAAAATATACGAAGGTCCAACTACTTCAAGTGCCCACCTGCGTGCCTCTCTAATATAGAAGCTCGTTGAATTACAGGGGATTTTACTCAAAAGTAACCTCTAGTCTTCAGAAATGTCATTTTTGGTTGCCGCTGGTGTGCACGGAGCAGGAGAAACATTGCTCGATTTACTCAATTTGACATTTTCGCAGCTGCTCATTGCGACATTCTTCTCACCGGCCGCTGCCTTTCATCTTAAGATCAATGTCTTGCAGGAGCAGGACGACATCTTGGCAAGGGAAGACCTTGCTGCTGTGAAGCTAGATCACATCCTTGTACTTCGTGGCAGCGGTGAGAAGACCCCTGATGTTCTTGAACAGAACGTTGCTTAACTGCACTGCAGATGCTTGCTCTTCGCATGGCTTAGGCTTCGAGGGGTCCGGTTGTGTGCAATAGAATTGTTCAATAAGGATTGGATGTTTCACGTTGTCCATGACCATGTTCAGAAACTTGATGTCCTTGGCATACCCATTCCCTCCTTGCCATGTCTTGATTCAAGAACCAAACATCGTATCAGACAAGTGAGATTGTTATGTTCGACACTTGTGCCTCGGAATTCTTGTTCCCAAGGCTCCCGATATTAAGGCGAGGGTGTGTATGGTAGTGACAAAGACCTTCTATGTATGAATTTTGAATGCAACAGAAGCAAGAAATCGAGGTGGGAGCTTGACTATGCAAAGCTAACACGTGGGAGCCATTTGGCTATGCAAAGCTAACACGTGGGACAAGAGTATGAAATACGATATGTGTTAAAGAAATAGTGGTTTTTTAAAGCAACGCATCTAATTATTAATGAGTTAGTGAAAAATCTACTAAGTGGGTTTGTGACTATAAAGCTAATGTTTTGGCGGGTTTGTGAAATTTAGTCATTCTTATTACTCGTTTCTATGAAAGCCTATTTTCTAACCTGTGCCTTATATTTACATTATGTGTAACTATTGTGTCAATGATTTGATTGCTCATGCCTCTTAATATAATGCTCTTCAGATTCTAGAGCCTCATTTTTTTATATAATCAGATTTGTGTTACTGCAACCATGTCACCAGGTTAGTAGCCTTTTCATGCTCTTCAAAACATGCTCACAGTGATCTTCAGGGTATCTCATATGAATAATCTTTTGAGCTTGAAGAGTATCATGTTTGTTTGTTTGTTTATCTTTTTTCTTTCTTTTCTTGTTTGGAGGAGGAGCATCATGCTGTATTTTGCTTCTTATACTAAATTAGACATCCACTTGATCGGGAAAAAAGATTTTTTCGGGGCACACAATTATTAGACACAAACAGGAAGCATTACAAATTACAGAAGTTCGCCTGATTGATCAGGCGATCCACATTGCCTGATACTACATAGGATGGGCATTTATTGTGGACTGTTAATCAAACCTGTGAACTGAAAGGAATAAAATGAAACAACAACGCGGTTGAGAAGCAAAGAAAAGGGAGACATGCATCGACCCCACTCTGATCGAATGACAGGCTCCACACACAGAAAACGCGAGACGACCTGCCCAAAAGTTAGAAAATATATCAGGGAATCGATGTTACTGGTCGAGTTTCTGTTAAGTTCTAATCCAGCAGAAACCAAAGACACAGCGTAATCGAGTGCATCAACACTGCTACTGCTTCCGCTACTAAGAACGTTATATTTTTTTCTAAGAAATAATTTTATTACCTGTTTGGAAGTTCATACATTGCCGGATTCAATTCTTGTTCCCAAGGCTCCCGATATTAAGGCGAGGGTGTGTATGGTAGTGACAAAGACCTTCTATGTATGAATTTTGAATGCAACAGAAGCAAGAAATCGAGGTGGGAGCTTGACTATGCAAAGCTAACACGTGGGAGCCATTTGGCTATGCAAAGCTAACACGTGGGACAAGAGTATGAAATACGATATGTGTTAAAGAAATAGTGGTTTTTTAAAGCAACGCATCTAATTATTAATGAGTTAGTGAAAAATCTACTAAGTGGGTTTGTGACTATAAAGCTAATGTTTTGGCGGGTTTGTGAAATTTAGTCATTCTTATTACTCGTTTCTATGAAAGCCTATTTTCTAACCTGTGCCTTATATTTACATTATGTGTAACTATTGTGTCAATGATTTGATTGCTCATGCCTCTTAATATAATGCTCTTCAGATTCTAGAGCCTCATTTTTTTATATAATCAGATTTGTGTTACTGCAACCATGTCACCAGGTTAGTAGCCTTTTCATGCTCTTCAAAACATGCTCACAGTGATCTTCAGGGTATCTCATATGAATAATCTTTTGAGCTTGAAGAGTATCATGTTTGTTTGTTTGTTTATCTTTTTTCTTTCTTTTCTTGTTTGGAGGAGGAGCATCATGCTGTATTTTGCTTCTTATACTAAATTAGACATCCACTTGATCGGGAAAAAAGATTTTTTCGGGGCACACAATTATTAGACACAAACAGGAAGCATTACAAATTACAGAAGTTCGCCTGATTGATCAGGCGATCCACATTGCCTGATACTACATAGGATGGGCATTTATTGTGGACTGTTAATCAAACCTGTGAACTGAAAGGAATAAAATGAAACAACAACGCGGTTGAGAAGCAAAGAAAAGGGAGACATGCATCGACCCCACTCTGATCGAATGACAGGCTCCACACACAGAAAACGCGAGACGACCTGCCCAAAAGTTAGAAAATATATCAGGGAATCGATGTTACTGGTCGAGTTTCTGTTAAGTTCTAATCCAGCAGAAACCAAAGACACAGCGTAATCGAGTGCATCAACACTGCTACTGCTTCCGCTACTAAGAACGTTATATTTTTTTCTAAGAAATAATTTTATTACCTGTTTGGAAGTTCATACATTGCCGGATTCCATCTTCACTGTCTCCATCTTCCAGAGCGCATTAGCACCCACGGGTTCGACTGAACGATATATCCCGACCACTGTTCCATCCTTCACGTGCCCTAAGAGCCCGTCAAGAGCCTTGGTTATGTCCCTGAGAACTCTCACACGGCGCCACCCACCGTCGTGATCTTTGCCCTCTTCAGTCCAGAGCATCGAGAGCTGCGACTCACCGTTGAAGATAGCCAATTGCACCTGCATACATCTTTAATCTTCAATAACTTGGACGAAAAAATAACGAACATGAGTTGTATGCCAAAGAAGACAAAAAAGAATAAAAAATTTGCGTTATCAATCAAGATGGGTGGATTACCTCTATATTACCGTCCTGTCGAGGCTTGTGTTTGTTCACCATGGCTTGGCCGGTTCCGTTGTTCACCAGCACAAACGCCCTTTGGCCCTCGTCGTCGGTCACGTTCCCCGTGACGAAGTAGTCCTTCATCCACAGCTGTATGTATGTAGGTGGATGTATCAATAAAACATTAAGATTCATATAACTATGATGACAAGGATCTGCCTGGCGGGCCGAGAGCTTACCTGCGTTTCGTCCTCAGGGTCGGCACGGGCAAGGACGACCTTGTTTTCTCGAATGGCCAATTTAAGATCAGGGTTATCCTTGCAGAATATCCGTACATACTCCACATCCCCCGTGTCTGCAAGAAAATTACTCAGGTACTGATGTTCTAGGGCTATTCGAACTGTCGTTGATAGCTAGTTTGATTTCCCCGGGCTGGGTCTCCCCTCCTTTTATACTCGATCCGGATGGCTCAATGGATGATACCCTTCACACCTAACTTGGTTGACAAGGACAGCTTGATACTATGGATTAGATGATGCTTTTGTTTCTTTATTGAAGATAATACTGTACCAACAGCTTTATATAGATTGATTTCCCTTCTAGTTCAACTTGTAAATACTTTATTGAGTAAAATACATGGATGGCCATTGAACTTGTCAGGTTGTTTTAATTTGGCCATCGTACTCAGGAAAGTGCAAATCTTGGCCATTAAGCTTGAGTCGTCGCCTCAATAAGGTCATTACCTTCATAAATCTACGTATTTTGATGACATGGCATACGTATAACAGTGAATCAACATCCCTCATTGAATTAGACTCATCCAGCATGAAATACTTCATGACATATGCACTTTTATTTATTATTATAATTCTTTTTTGTAAGTGCCTGATCTTTCCATTTATTGCTTCTATTTTTATGTTAGTTCGCCACATCGCGACGATTTCCAGCTATGTGAGACCGAATGGCAAATGGATCCATCGGGCTACCCGTTAAAAAGTGTCTCAAGGGTTGCTGATTCAGATCTTCAAAAAAAATTATTGTACAGGCTGTCTTTGAATTTGCGAAGTTGAATCTCACCCCTTCATCATCTGAATAAGGTAAGTGAATTTCTTCTTCTTCAAAGTCCTCTATAGGTCCGATCACTTATTTTCCCTTCACGTCATCAATATCCAATTATCCATTACTAGTTGCATTCACTCTAATATGCCACACTATTCTCTTTTCAATCACAGCAAAGAAATATGCACAAATAAACAACAAGCATGGAACTAATAATGTGTACGAGGTCCTAGTCGGCGGGCTGAATCATGGTCAAAGCATCTGTATATATGTGCCTTCTGTGGACCTCATGGTTGAATTTATTGAAAAGATGAATTCCATAGGATGTACGCAGCATGTACAAAATACGTAGGATTATGAAGGTAATGATACGTATGGTTTAGTTTAATGGCCACGATTTGCACTTTTATGAGTATGATGACCAAATTGAAACTACCTGACAAGTTCAATGGCCATCTGTGTATTTTACTCTACTTTATTTAATGCGCATCTCGATGTACAGGTCCATATTTAAATGTGTGCGCTCGCGCGCTCTGTAGCGTGCATCTTTATATGTATAGATTGATTAGGACCATGCTAACCTGTCAGTGTATTATTATTTATCCTATTTCAGATCTATGCGCTATAATTCTATCTGCGTTATTGTTTTCTCTTTGGCAAGCATCCATGCCATAATTACCCGTCGATATGATTTTGTGAAGAGACTCCTTCAAGTTTGCTTACTACTTTATCATGGTTAAAAGGTTAGATACACTTATTAATTATGTAAACATATTACCATGCATGATATGCTTTACCTGCCTTGAGACTTTGTACAAAATTCTTGTTTTAGGTGTATAAAAAAGCAAACTTCAGATCAAAAACCAAGAAAACATGACTAGAGATTATCACAGCTCACAAACTAAACGCAATGAGCTAGGTTTATTATCATAGAAACGTACCCACCCAGCTTCGAGAAATGGACGATATACAAGTATTCGCGCTAATAGCTAATTATTCTTTCATTGATTTGCACCATATATATTTGTTAATATGAGTTCCAGATGTTGACTTCTCATCAACCTCAATATCAGTTGGCTGAGTTTATCATGTGATTATTAAACTCACCTTTATAGACAGGTTTTGCGTATTGGACTCCCAATCTTCAATGAGAACCAACCTTCAAGAATAGAGAGAATAATATAGACCCACTTACAGAGATTCGTTCCCATGCACATATTACGGACAAGTCGATCGGGTACACTGCAACTTTTCTTTTTGTCTTTCTTTACGAAGAACTTTTTTTCATGTTCGAAAGTACTAATTGTGTCTTTCCTCTAATGCCTAAGCGCACACCAATCAGAGGAATCAGATTCCTTAGTCACCACTTGAGAGGAGTAATAAATTTCTGACACTCAGTTTGTCTCCCCGGTTTCTTTAATTTCTGACACACAGTATGCCATCGTCTGCGCATAGTCACCAGTTGAGAGGAGTAATAAATATCTGACACTCTGTTTGTCTCCTGGCTTTCTTTAATTTCTTTTGCGAGTGTGTTTGTCTCCTGCCTTTCTTTAATTTCTTTTGCGAGTTAGGGAATGTTCGTTTTCAGACGTTTAAAATTTAGAAGGGTCACATTAAAAAAAAACTTGTCATTTAGGAGTATTAAATAAAGTCTAATTACAAAACTAACTCCAGAACCTCTGGTCTAATTCGCAAGAGAAATCTGACGAGGGTAATTAAATTATGATTAGAAGATGGTTACTGTAGCATCACTGTACCAAAATATGGATTAATTAGGCTCATTAGATTCATCTCGTAAATTTACGCTTATCTGCAAAAAGGTTTTGTAATGAGACTTTATTTAGTACATCTAAATGACAAGATTCTCTTTAATTTTAGAGGGTCTAAAATTTAGAGAGAGAAAACGAACACCCCCTTATCCTCCATTCGGCTCATCTTATAGATTAGGACACAAAATAGAGCATATATATGTACAGACCATGGCATGTTATCTCCTCTTGTATATAATATTAATTATTATACCCATTATTTATGTATCTATGTAGATTTTTTCCACCAGTGACTATGTTCATGCATCTATGCTAGATCCTTGTCACAACGTTGTGCCAGATAGCTTTAATATACATACATCAAAGCATATCGATCCAATAATACATGCCACTGGGCACCCTTGATATCTCTGTAACAGAACCCTTTGATCCTATTTAATTAACAAGTTGTACATAGGTTTAAAAATAATATTAGGCATGGCTCTTTCGTTTGAGTTAATATCAATGAGCACATCCACTTCCCGAAAAAAAAATCAATGAGCACATGCACCAAGGTCATGGCACATTCACACTACACGTGTTTGTAGACCCTTTAGGGCAAGTTTGAATTATATATATAATTCAATCAATCGCCTATATCACGGCACATTCACACTGCACATGGCTTGGAGAGGATCACACAGGGTAACGGTATGAATTGAATCAGTCCTCTAGTGGCAGCT
>LAPY01000434.1:94293-116838 GCA_000970635.1 Eragrostis tef | reverse complement strand
ATTATACGAAGTTATACGAGTTGTGCAGAGGCCGGAACATTATTTCACCTCGAAATAAAAGTTTTCTTTATCTAAAAAGCCAAACGTTGATCAAGGAAAAAGATTAGATTGGGTTGGGTTAGCAAGGAGAAAAAAAATTAGAGCCCAACCCAATAGACCGGAAGGCCCATGCAAATGGGATGCAAGGAAAGAAGGAACGGTCGTACCGTGCCTCAAGCATGGTAGGGGAGCCGGTTCCGCACAACAGTAGGCTGCACCGATGAGCAAGCCTACATGCCGTTAGTTTGGCCGTCACTGGCGACACTGAAGTGGTCGACGTTGAAGTCGGCCCTGTAGCGTGTTCTTCGCACTGCAAGAATACTAGTAGTATTTTCCTATAGTTCTCAGTGAATGGCCGACAGGTTTAGTTGTATTAGTCTTCTCATTTTGGTGGCTGACAGTTTTCTAATGCAAATTTGTGTAATTCTTTACAGTTTCAGCAGTTTGTCAACAACACAATTCTCTACAAACTCATTACTCACAGTTTTGTTGATCCTTAACAAAATATGCTAGAGACTGTTGTCCACTTACAAGAAGAAAGAACTAAAGGAAAATGGTGTACATTTTGTAGTGTCGGGTCCTTAGTCGTCTCTCCGAGCTTTGCAATGCAGGAAGGACGAGGTCTTCTGGGACGTCGTCTCTACGTCGTCGGCGGTGACACGGTAGCTGTCCATGCTGGTCTCCAGTATCGTTTTTTTTTTAAATGGATCTCCGGTACCGTCTTGGCTGAGAGTAGTGATGAACAAATAAGCCGGGCCAAACGGGAGGACACGTAACACGTAATTTTTGGCCCGGCCCGAGCACGGCACGACCCGATGAATTTTGAGCCCAGGCCTTGGGCCGTGCTTAGGCCAAAGGTGCAGCTCGACGAACGGCACGACATGATATTAAATAGATATTAAATATGATTTATGTTTTATATGACACATCAAGCATGGTGTAGTCTAGTGCTCTTCACGCCACGAAAGATCGCCGTCTTCTGCTCTCTCGGCAAGGGAAGGGTCAAACTCACAAGCAGCGCACTTGAAGTTTTCGGCCCAGACCGCTGGCTCCAAAATGGTGGCCCAACACTCTCGAGGCCCGTTAACTCCGAATCATTCGCGTCCTGACCCTCCGCCGTCACAGAACTCGCAAGAGCCGCCGCCTCCTTGGCTTCGCATCGACGACGGCGGCGTCAGATCGGGGAAGCAGCCGGCCGCCCGTGAGCAGAGGCCACCGCGGCGCCGCGCATTCTCTCAGCATCCGAGAAAGTAGAGAGGGTCGGTACGTCACAGCAATCCCTCCCTTTCACTCTCCTGATCCCTTTCCATTCGATTGTCCCAAGCCAAAGTAGTAGCCACAGCATCAGTTTCGTCCCCACGCACTCTACGCGAATGTGGCCGGATTCGCGTCCTTTATCGCACGATGCGAGGAGGGGATGTGGGGTGTACTCTGCTGGAATCAATCGCGCCCGGGTTGATTCTGCAGGTACTCCGGATTGGATTAGAGCCCGTGACGATGGGATTGGATGGTTACTGCTTAGGTTCGAAATGGAAATACGACCCTTGGATGGTTAATAATTTCTTCCGCTTAGTGTTCTGGAGAAGACTCTTTTTTTCATTTAATTAAGAGCAAATTGAGACTTTGGAAACATATTACACAGAGAAGCAACTGTTTTACAACGCTGGTATAATTTCTTTTGCGGCTTTGTCAGTAATGCTTTTAATTGGTTTTTTGTAGAAATTTGTAAAAATCAGTTTGTAGGGATTTTGTATGAAGGGAAGGCATCGAGGTTTATCTCGTTGCTCGTTAATACATGAATTAGTTATATACTGTGCTGCACTATGTTGATTGGATTTAGCCCTTCAGACTAATAATCTCCTAGTAATGTGCAAACTGAAAAACAAACTTCAGTTCAACAATGTTGGCCCAATCCAATAGTTACTACTTCAACTGACACTCCAGCAATTTATATATATTCAATGTAAGTGGTAGAGTTCAACTGTAGAGTTGGCAAAATTTTCCAATTTATCATAGCTATGTTCTTGATCTCAATTCATATGAACATGTATGCTATGGTCCTGATCCAAACTCAGGTCACTGTTGCTTGCTGATGTTTCCTGTTCAAACTATCAATATTTACACTTCAGTCTCATACATTACACCGTTAACTTCTTTTCCAGATTATCCTCTATAGTCCACATGGTATTCTAGACTGTTAGGGTTGCAATTTTTTTTCTCCTCTTAACCCAGTTAGTGGCTCTATATCTGGCATATCAAGTTGGGATGTCCATATAACAGAGTTAAACCTCCTTCATTGTATTGTCCCTGTAGTGTATAGGCAAGTAAAAACTGGTCTTTTTGGGTGGAGCCAACAAGCGTTGTAACATCATCAGTATGGAAGTAGTCTCATTTTATCCGGAAACTCCCAATAATAGAAAAGCATACACTTTGTTTTGGCTATGTCAGGAGCTTACATGCTCTATTGATTCTGTTCCTGCATAGTTCACTCATGTTCTGCCAGAAATACCAGTTGACATTATATGTGTCCCAAAAGAAAGACATCTTGCTTTCTTAAGAACTCATTGTTCCGTGGCGTGTTCTTTCCTCTGGGTGTACGCCATGAAAAAGAGGAAGAACAGATACTTTTGTCTTCAAATGAAGCAGATAGAAAGCATTACTTATCCAAATTATTGTGGGACGCAGGAACTGCCTACCTTTTTTTTTAAAAAAAAACTAGACTAGGGACCTAGCTTTATAATAAGTAGAAGGTGAGACAAATGCCTAACTAATTATAGGAACTGCTTACTCAAGAATGCACGGTAGGTATGCTTGTTATAAATGTCTCTTGGTCATATTACCTTCACTTCACGTGATATATGAATGGTACTACTCTCCTTTTGCTGTTAACAATTGACATGCTATGATCAGCACAACATAATCTGTGTAACTATGTTCATATGCTTACACAAATGTGAATGAAACTATTGTTCTTCTGAATATCTGAATTTATTATAGGACTCCTGGTTTCTGTTCTAAAATATTTGTATGTTTTCATTAGGTCCAAAAGATGAGGAAGGGACTGCATCCTCAGATGCAGTGGATGTCATATGTAACACAAAGTGGTCGGTTGATGAATATCATGATGACCAAGATCAGCCATACCGGCAAAGTGTATCATATGAGAGCAAAGCGCCAAATGGCTCAAAGCCTGGGTCAGATTGCAAAGTTCAAGCGGCGATATGAGCTGGAAGCTGAGGAGAACAGTGGCAAGTAGGAAGTTCTCTGGGAACAGCCTCCCATAGATTCAGTGAATTGTTAAACTGAAACTGTTTTGTGTTGGGATGTTGCTCTATGCGTTCAACTCAATAATACAGCTTTCTATGTGTAATTTATTTGAGTTCTATGGCAGTATAATTATTTCTTTGAATTGTGGAACACACTTTGAGAGTTAGTATAAAAGAAGGATTATAACATTGAGATGTTCGCTGTTGAGTGGTTTGTGTGATGTGGGCTTATCTTGCTGCTACCTGCTAGAAGTTATCATTATGTGAGGCAAAACTGTCAGCTTTTCAAATATTATCGCATTCAAATGTTGTCTTCAGAATTGCAACTAGAGATGGCTGGTGGGGATTGTTTGATTACATTCAGTTGTTGTCTTCTGCCTTCCTTTAGTTTCACATTTGGATTTTGAGGAACTATTTTATCAACATTTATTAGCTGCTTTTTGGCTTTTTGTCATTGTTGATAATTTTGGGCTATCAATTGTCGATCCTATGTGTTGGTTGATATGCTCAGTGCAAGATTAGAGACTTTTCTTTTTTTTTTTTAACCTATGTTTGGTTCATTGTTACAAAACATTAAAAATTATACGCTTGTCATTGTTGTTGCAACATAGTAAAAACTTTGCCCGAATGATTTTTCTACCTTGTGAAAAAATTTGTTACCTTTCTATTTCCCAAGAATTAATTAATTCATCACAATAGTTGGTTTCATGATAAATAACTCATTTTAAATTGAAAGAATTGCATATTACGATACAAATAACTTTATGTTTACTTAACAACTTTAATGACCTTTTAAGTTCATAAGTAGACAATTTAGGTTTGTCAAAATATTTTCTTAGAAAAAGTTACCCTTGCTTGGGCCCTACTAGTACATTACAAGACGCATGCTCACTTTCCAATTTAAATGTACTCCCTCTATTTGAATGTATTTGCAGTTGTGGCATTCAACAATTTTGCGTAGTTGCAGTTCTCACTTTCCAATGCATATCTCTTTCTTTATTCTCACTTCTCAATGCATTTTTCTATCTTTATCTCTCTTTTTCCACCCTTCATCGTTTTTTGTGTCATCAAACTTTTTCACCTCTCAATTCTCATGTCCAAACTCAAAATTGTAAGTGAACCAAAATGATAGTCTTAACCAAGGTATTTTTGTTATTTACATTGCAATGCAATACTGAACTGAAACCTAAAATCCCTTACATTTAAGAACAGAGAGAGTATGTGTCTTGGAAGTTGCCAAGTCAATGGAAACAGATGTTTGTAATTATTTTTATTATGAGTCTAATGCCATCATTTTTATGTTTGAAGTCTTTTATATTTTTTTTCTTTTTGATAGTTGAATTAAAAAATATTTGACTCTAACCAAATCCGTAAATATGTATATTTATGAATGAAATTTTAATCTATCCCAATAGGGATAATTGGATTGGTGACACCGAAAGATCCTCAGTTTAGAAATTTATCATTGAACTAAATCGGTACATATATGTACCACCGAAAGATCTAAATCTTTAAAAATTTATCATTCTGTTTACTTCCATTACGATTTGTGTCACGTTTCATCCGGAATGCGTTATGCTGTGACAAGAATACCCCTGGTGGTCTGGATTGAAATGTGCCTCACGAACAAACATTGTCGTCCTTCTCCAGCCGCCTGCTCTCTCTCTCTCTCTCTCACCGCCACTTCTCCTCTCCGCTGCTCCTCTCTCTCACCATTGAACCTTTAATGGATCGCTTTGCTTATCTATGACCATATTTTGACAACCTGGACAATGAATGTTGGAGCCAAATCCTTACGCACTGATGTTGGATGACATTCTGAAGGGATCTTCATTTGAATATTTTTGCTAGTCTGAAATTGCTTCGATGCTAGTAGCACTAGCAATAGAACAAAAACTGCAGTAACAGCAAGGTTCAGCTTGTCTCCGGCAGCTCGAACGTACGGGCTTAGCTTCTCTTCGGCAGTTCGAACGTCTTCGGAAGCTCGACCTTCCAGCAATGGTTTCCGTCCACTCGAAGTTGTTGACTCGTTTGACTGGGCGGAGAAAACAGAGGAGAGGGGCGGCTGTGGAAGCAGAGGGGCGCACTGCTGGCGAAGGAGAGGAGAAGAGAGCACGGCTGGCGAAGGAGATGAGAGGCGACGAGGAGCGCTCGGTTCAGACAGCTCACCGGCGGCTGCTTTTCACGCCATGTCTGTTGCTAGGAGTGTGACGAGGAAGATCCGAAGATGAAGGCCACTGAGAAGATAAGGCAGGGCCAAAACGGTCCACGAATAAGGCCAAAATTAACAGAGTGGTAAATTTCTAAAGATTTGGATCTTTCGGTGATAAATATATATACCGAGTCCGTTCGCTGGTAAATTCACCAATCCAATTATCCCATCCCAATATTTTAAGAGGGCATTAATTGCCAAGAACGAACCGACGGAGTAATCCATTTTCTAGAGTCTCACTGTCTCAGAAAAAGCAGAAGCGGACAAGGCAGGAGAAGTCAAGCAAAGTCTCGCGAGACCTCCAGATGTCCCTATCCACCATGACCCCCGAGCCCCGACATTCCATGGCCGACGCCGGCGGACCCCACGGCAAGCGGCGGCGCGTCCCCAACGTCCGCCTCGCGGGCTCCATCCCGCCCCCCTCCAACCTCCCCCACCCTCGCCGCGTCCCCGTCGTCCCCGCCGCCAGGTCTCGCAAGCCCAGGCCCCACCAACACCACAATGACGGCAGCACCAGCCCTGCCTCGGAGCCGCCCGAAGCCCTCCCAAAACCCTGGAGCCCCGCCGCCGCCTTCGCCGACAACGGCGACGACCTCGTCCTCGCCGCCGCGTTTCCCCGCAAGCCTAGGGTTCCACTACCGGAGGCGGACGCGGAGAGCCAAGGCGGGGAGGATGCGGGGGAAGTGGTGGACGTGGCGGAGTGGCTGTGGGGGATGGGAATGGGCCGGTACGTGGCGGCGTTCGAGGCGCACGAGGTGGACGCAGAGGTGCTGCCGTGCCTCACACTGGACGACCTCCGGGACATGGGCATTGGCGCCGTCGGGGCGCGCCGCAAGCTCTTCGGCGCCATCCAGAGGCTTCCGCCGCCACGGAGGTGAAATGTTTCTGGCACTCATGTGAGGGCGCGCTAGCTTGTTCAGCCTCACCTTGCTAGGGACCTTAGGAATCAGCTTAGAATGCGTGGGTAGTAGGAGTTAGGAGTTGTAAATTTAGAAAGTTATTAGATGTTTAGTTATGCAGTGAAATGGTACCATGGTTGGTCCGTGGGAGCGCACGCTAGTTTGTTAGCGTTGAAAAAGATGAAATGGGAGATGGTAACTCTAGTGTTTTGTTGCTGCTTAATGCCTCGTCGAAATGTGTACCCTGTGTGGTACTAGGTTGTACATAGGAATGACGAAATGGAGATGCCGACCATCCAATGTGCTAAACTTATGTTCTTTAAATTTTTCTGCACTTTCAAATTTCAAAGTGAAGTTCGTTTGGTAGTTGGTAGATTTTTTTCCAACATCCATTGCGTGGACCTTCTTTGAGAAAGATAATATGACATTATGCCTATGCGCTGTGGTTTAGCTGATCAATGGGCCAATTGTTCAACCTTGTTTTCTTTAAATTCGTGTACAACATAAAAACTACAGCATTTGATAGCAGAAAAACTTGGGCCTTTTGTTCTTAGAGTTATGTTGCATGGATTTTGTATTACTGTTCACACCACAAAGTTCAAATGTTCATGATTACTCATCTGTTCTACCTCCTTGGAATGAAATTACTAGCCTTCTGTGAAAGGATTGTTTTTCCCCCTGTATCAGAGAGTAAGAGTATGCATCTTGCCTTATTTTTCCTGTTGGGTACTGGTATCTGTATCTCCGTCTGGTGTTGTTGCCTGATTAGTTGCTTCGGGGTTTCCGTACCATGGGGGATTATACAGTGACTTTGCTTGGACCGTGTTATTTCCTCGGGTTTAATATGAGACATTTTGAAACAGAATAGTTTCTGTTCTCTTATAATCATTTGGTTGATGTTTCATTACATTGCAAGCCTAAGTTAGGACTTTGTATACCCGTGTTGCCTCTTTCATTCACGTAGTTAAATTTACCCATTGGGACATGTCAGTAAATCGGTCCAAAACCATTTTGACTTGTGTTTCCTCTTAAAACTGCTAGAATATAAACTACAGGAATATACAGTGACTTTTAGCCTTTTCTCCTTCCCCTGAGATGCTTTAAAGGCCTGTTTTATATCCGCTAAAGACGTTTCAAGATGTTCATGCCAATGTCCTATTGTTCATGCATATGTTCAAGGACAGCCCTGCTAATGCCGTAATGTTTGTCCAAGTGTTTGTGACTGACTGCATTCATTTAACCTAAGTGAAAATAAATAACTAGTGCCCTAATGTTTGTGCAATTGTTTGTGACTAACTGCATTCATTGAACTACTCTTAGAACCTAAGTGAAAATAAATAACTGATGAATCATTCAAAGATTAACAGTTCAGCAATGTGTCCTCACACTGCTATAATGGAAATGAGTATATCAAGAGTTCAACGTCCAACTCTGCTGCTGTCTGCAGACAATTGGCAATGTGTGTGCACTCTACCGTCTGGCAGGAGCCTCGCAGCTGCAAGGGTTGGTCATCCGGTTGCTCCCTGTAGTTGCTTAGTTTAGCCATTTTCTGAATTTTTAGAGATGGCTCATCTAATGTGTTTGTGCGTCCTTTTACTTGGTTTTTTACCTTTTTCACATGTTTGGGTGATGGTGGTCTGGGAAGTGGTCTGCACCCTTTCCCTTGTACTTTATTGTTCTTCTTAATGAAATGACGCACAGTTCTCCTGCTCATTCGAGGAAAAAAAATTGAATACAAGATGCAGGTAAGGCAACCTGTCGAACCTTGTGGGATGGCTATTAGCCTGCTTCCTCTGAAATTTCTACTGATATGCCCTGACCAGTTTATTTGCTTCTATTTTATTATTCTGTGTTTTATGTTGTGTTACAGATCGATAATATGGAATAGTAGTGCTTCTTTTGCTGCCAGTGATTGTACATACTTATTGCTCGTTAGTAAAATCTATGTAGTGACGATAGTCATATCTGAAAGAGCTCTCATAAGCAGTCCATTTACTGATTCTAGGGCATGTCTGGAAGAGTTAATACCATGACATTACCGTAGCATTGTATACTTTGAGCTTTGAACTGCCTGCTCCTGGTCACCTAGTATTTTGTACGAGCAGCCTAGCAAAAATATTGTCTTTGCAACATTTTTTCAAGTAATGCCTATCGAATATGGTCTTAATACTCTAAATGGTGTCTTTTTCCCCCTTTATTTACAAGAGAACTCACTGAGACTTACGGGCTTGTATATATTTTTTTAGAAGACAGTTATTGTTATGATGTTGGGTCAGATGGGATGCAGTGAAATGTGTATTATCACAATTTTGTGCAATTTATTGAGGAAAACATGAATCCAAGAACATAACAAGGGGATTCAACTAGAGGAGTAGCAAATGGTATAAATGACATATACTCCAAAGTTATGATTGTATGAATTTTATGGAGTATTTGTATGAATGAAGACACTAGTCATAACAGATGTGAACATACAACCTACATTGCACTATGTTTAACACAAACACAATAAAACATATATGATTCATAGCAGAGGACAACTAAATCGTCTGGATATGTATAAGGGGGGATTCGAAATGATACCATGAGACCCTATATCCTTATTTAAGAAACATTGTAGCGTTTCAGGAAGTGTCCCCCCTCTCTTTTATGGAAAAGGAACCAACAATGATAGTGTTTATGTTGTTACTCTTTTCTTTTTCCTGAGAGGATATTTTTTTTATTGTTTAAGGTGAGATTTTGTCCACTAAAGCGTTGAGAATTCTTTTCTGGCATATGTTATCATTGTCCAATACTGCTTTGTATTTTTAGCTTTAATATGTTGAGTCAAGATCCACTTACAGATCTCCTTGCACAATAATCATATGTCAAATTTAGACTGGTTGAGAGAGAATAGATATTGAATCAAGATTTGAAAGAAACAGAAATATTTGTACGTAGAAATGTGGACCTTATATATATGACAAGTGGCATATCTATTTTGGGCTTGCTCTTGATATTTAACTGGCAACTTGCAACTGGGTTTGTTTAACATGTGCAAAGGGGCAGGGCATATCACTTTTAGTATTTAATTTTCTGCTTACATGCCACCATGACAATAAGGTAATGTAGGATATTTTATATTCTATTTTTAACTCAACTAACTTGTTGAAACTGTCTCAGCTGCATTTTCATATGAGAAGACAGGCTATAAGTGGTATGATAGTTTCACCTTTGGACCACCTTATGTCAGTATGTGGAATAAACAGAGCGATGTACGATCTAGTAATGTACTATACTGGTTCTTATGGAATTTAGTTAGTATAAAGTATTGCAGGATATGTTTGTGCTTTGTACAGTTGTCAGTGGCCCCAGGCTGGGGTGTTACAGGCTGGACTATTGGCTAATCGGTTATTTCTTATTAACATTTTGATTTTGCCACTATCGCATATTAGTATATATTCTCTAGTAAAGATGCTATCGCTCCTTCAGGATTCTGCAATGTATGCTAGTGTTGATCTCTGTTTTTTTTCTTATCTCACTTTGCCTGGAAGTTTTCGTTTCAAGTCTAACAAATATGTGTTTTATCAAGTAACACACAAAATTGTGCATCGACTAGCACATATAGTGGGCTTATGGGTTAGTAAATTCTCCAATTGAGTTGCTTTGTCTCCATTCTTCCTAGGTGGCACAAATCATGTGGGTGGACAGAACTTATCCATCCTGCTTCAACTTTGTCTTGTTCATGCCTGGCATGCTGCGTTCGAGATTCTTAGCATTGTCTCATACTCCTACCAACAGTTGGCCCTGTATATAAGTATATTTTATGTCGGCGAGAACACTGGTGTTTGCGTTTAGTACTATTGATTGTGTTCATGCTCCAACGCACAGTATGCACAATACACTTTATGCCCCTGCTAGTGTTCTGTCTAATCATTTCATTTTCTTTCCCTCCCCTGGTTGCTGTCATAGATACTCTAATGTATGTTTGGTTATGCTCTAATCATTTCATTTTCTTTCCCTCCCCATGGTTGCTGTCATAGATACTCTAATGTATGTTTGGTTATGCTTGCTTGCATTCCTCTCTTTTGTATCTTGACTTGTGAGCAATAGTTTGCACTTCCTTGTCCTTGATGTTGACTTCCTACTTCCCGTTTGCATTCTGTTTCATTGATCTTGACGTGCTACCTGAACACCATAGGATGCTGCTTCATGGTGCTGCCACTGTGCTGTGTTGCAATCATTCTGTCATCATTAACACTTGTTATTTCTTTGTGATGTTGATTTCTTTAAGCCTTGTGCAATGCAGCGAGCATTGATCTTTTTTACCTGCCTATTTGTTGTCCCTCAAAAAAAATTCTCTAAGTTGAAAATATATGTACTGTTTAGTAGGCATCTAGAGTTGTGACGCTGGGAAGTGCTTGGATTCAGTACACCAACCAGAACAAAGAAGTCAGAACAAAATAAATCTTCGAGCTAAATAAATACGAAAGAATTATTTCTCAGGGTTTTGAAGTACAGTTACATTTTGGTGTTAACTATTATCTATTATCCTTTCTGTACTACTATTCTCTCTCTGTGAATTCTATGGTGAGGATTAGATGTTAGGGAGGGGAAAAAAGGCGATCAGTGCCTGTAAGGCAATGAAAATTAATTACAGTGTGAAAAGTCGTTTGTGTCTGTGGGTGTCTCCATGTGCTAGCTTCTGCTGTAATGCAATGTCATGATCTGGTTCGTGCTTGGTGAGCCGGGGGCCGGTATTACTGCTACGGCCTCTGCCGGCACGGGGCGCCAAATGGTGTCACGTACCTGCTGCAGTGTCATCGTTGGCGGAAGGCGCTGCCCTCGACAGGTAATCTCTAACTGCATTTTCATATAAAGATACATGTTAATGAGATTTGAGTGGCAATCATTTCTGCTATCATTAGGATATATATGTTGTAGCAAAGGTTATGACCACATAATAAACCATCACTTGTGTTTAAGAAATCTGCAATGCACATTTTATCTTAGCTCCTGTGGCATGCCATGCCATTCATTACAAAACATATAAATCTGGACATAATTGATGCATTCCAATTTCTTGCTTGCCATTTCCTAGACCCATTTTGTTAAGTCTTGGGAAAATATAGGGTGAGATAGGGATTTGTTAAGTCTTGGGAAAATTGTGGGCTGAGATATAAGAATGTAATAATGAGGGGTTGTGATTCCCATTTTGCTTTCCCTATCCCACCCTCGTTTTCCCAATTGCCTAAGAGAATAGGCTTTGTGCAATTGAATGTCATGCATTCCTAACTTGGAATCCTAACTGTTATTTGGATCATTGAGACAGTTTTTCAGTAGATTCAAGTAACAGATAAAATGCATTTCTGAATTCAAGTCAATACAAGCCTAGGACCCCTATTTTTCAGTACTTAATTTCTACTGCGGCAATGAACCTATTCTGCCAGTGCTTAAGACACATGTGTAGGCATAATTTACTTGTCTTCACTTTAATTTGAACATTTTCCACTGCTGGCCTAGTCTGGAATCCACACAGCACATTTCCATGATAATTCAATTCTTAACCCTGTGACTCTGCTACTAATTAACAGAGTTTAAGGCATCCCTAACCTGCTACCAGTTAGGTTTACTTGACCTTTTCTAATTTGGTACTGATGGTCCTACTCGTAACCGTCTTTGGTTTTCTGTTTGAATCATGGTTATTGTTTGTGCGATTTTCTCTGGGTCTAATGGCCCCCGTATTCAAATGTGTTGACTTCTACCTGGAAGGTGGAGGGAACTATACTAATTTGCAAGATATTCAAGGAATCCAGATTGTTAGGTTTGTTTGTAGCTCAAATAGTCTGCAAGTTATTTATGGAATTTTTATACCATATACTTTCAATTAGAATATTTACCAACAATCTTAGTCCAATGGTCATTAGAATTATGAACCTAGAACCGTGACCATACCACCTAATCATGAAGGGACTAGCTCGCTGACCACGAAGGCACGAAGGCTAGGAAAAGCAGCCACCCGGAATGGTTGCAACCGAACCTGACAATCTGGTTTCACTAGAGAAATTAGCTAGGGAACAATCATTAGAGAAGGGACCCCCAGAAGCCCTCTTTATTGCTGACGCGTGATGGGCCCCTCCCGTTGTGATGCTCTAGATGCTGCCTAAATTTGACCCCACCATTCTTTTTCTTTTTCAGGTTGGAAAGGCATATTAAAAAAAAGGAGAAATAGTTACAAAATGCACAAAAGGCCAAGAGGTGCAGCCGAGTACTGCCGAGGAAACGCATGCTCCACCTAACCTTTAGCTTACTAATTAACAGAGTTTAGGGCATCACTAACCTGAACCCGCTACCGGTGAGGTTGGCAATTTTCTCGGGGTCTAATGGCCCCTTTATTCAGATGGATTGAATTTTACCTGGAAGGTGGAGGGAACTAAACTAATTTGCAAGATATTCAAGGAATCCAGATTGTTAGGTTTGTTTATAACTCAATTTGTCTGCAGGTTATTTATGGAAGTATTATAATATATACTTTCAATTAGAATATTTACTAACAATCTCAGTCCAGTGGCCACTAGAAATATAAACCTAGAACCGTGACTACGCACCTAATCATGAAGGGACTACTAGCTGAGTCCCCGCGAAGGCGAGGAAAAGCAGCCACCCGGATCCAATGGCTGCAACCGAACCTCACAATCTGGTTTCACCAGAGAAATTAGCTAGGGAACAATCATTAGAAAAGGGACCCCCAGAAGCCGTCTTTATTGCTGATGCATGATGGGGCCCTCCCGTTGTGATGCTCTAGATGCTGCCTAAATTTGATCCCACCTTTCTTTTTCTTTTTCAGGTTCGAAAGGCATATAAAAAAAGAAATAGTTACACAATGCACAAAAGGCCAAGAGCCGCAGCCGAGTACTGCCGAGGAAAGAACTGTTATGATCACGATGTATGTTAAGTAAGGGAACACATGCTCCACCTAACCTTAGCAATATATTATCGTTTATCTGGCTAATCGTGATTTGCTTTATTGGCACGTTCACGTGTTACTTGCAAATGCTTAAACTAATTTCTGGGAGCAATGTTGGAAATAATATATGGAAAGATATACAGTAGGAAAATCAGATGTCTGGATGGTCCATATGTAGGTGTGGGACCGTGTCACAAATTCTCAATGGTGATGCAGTAAAATGGCAAAGTCCAATGACCGGCGAAGAGCGATCTAGATGCAGATCTGGTGGTGATGTTATTTTGCCACCTAAAAGTTACGGTGCTCATGTGATGGCACCAACTTGTGATGCTTAAACTCAGTGATTATTAGTGGCTGGCTTCCAAACATCGCATTTGTGTTTCATGCTTAGATCTGGACTGATCGCGGGTTATGGGCCACATTTTCTTGCGGAAACAAACAAAGTGGCGCTCAATGAGAGGCTTAGGCAAACCAAATGGTTAGGACGTAAGATTGATTTCACCTAATTTGTTTATTCTGGACGCTTGGCGCTCAATGAGAGGCTTAGGCTTAGGCTGCCCCTAGATCTAACAACCGTATGGTTGTTGGCTTCTTGAAAGTCTGGATACATGCATGTTAGCTCAAGTTCCTACTGTCTTAAGTGAAGTCAATGTCACATGCTTATGCATGCTAACAACAGTACCAAGTTGAATGGTGTACATACATGCATGTGCCAACTGTTCGAGCATTATAATGATGACTATTATTGAAGTCATTGCCTGGAAGAGTAGGTTATTAGGAACACAGACTTTTTCCAACTTTTATGTTCATATACAGTTAGTTAAATATCTTTTAACTTTATGCATGTAACGAGAATTGACAAGGAATTGAATGAGGCTTTTTAAACACGTACTGTAGTTTCCAACTCTGCGGTAGTTTAAGGCATTTGTACTCCCACTGGCAAACTAGAGGAATGAAAACCTGAAATGGGCGTAACTGATATTGTGAAATTTTGTACCTACAGTTTCCACTGGAAACTTAAGTTTTCTTTTATATGGTCAGGAGGTGAAAATGAAATAGACTAATTTAAGTAATTCTCAATGTTGCATAGTCTTGGATGTAGTCTTATGTGCATTAACAAGAAATAGACATATCATTTACATAAGTGATATATAGTGAGGCTAGAGAACCACACATGGTGGAAGCAATGATTATCATGAGTTGATACTGGGATAAACTAATTGGATGTGTTGGGTTAGTAGAGCACAAAAAGTGTCGTATATATGGCTAGTGGTGGACCAAAGTAATATGTTGTTGCGTACAAAGCTCGGTGCAAGGCATCCCTCTAAATTCTGATTGCATGCGAACTCAGTGCGGGTACATTTATGGAGCATGTACACAGAGAAATGCATGGTGTTCTTTGCCTTAACGCTCAATGGACTGAAAGAAAAAAATGGTGAAGTCAGAATGGTTGTGCAAGCCAGTGCGACTTAGTAGCTTACTATTCATAATACTTCGAAAAAGCATTGTGAATAAACAAAAATATACAGAATGATCTCTGAAAAATGTCGTAGCGTTGCCGACTTGCCGTAGCATCAAGGTAAACTTACCTCAGACCATTGATTTTTAAAGCATATAAAAAAACTCTTTTGTTTGGTCTCGCTATTAGCTATATCTGTCGGTCACGGCTCATAGTCGCATGCACAGTGGCCAATGGGCGAGAAAACGATTGAAGTTGTGTCGGTGGGGAATACACTAGCACAACAACCGATATCTCTTCTATGGCTCCGTGTAGTTATGTAGACTGCGACCATGCGATGGTGCTGCTATTAACAAAGGAGTATGATGATTGCAAGCTCAGGTCAATGCTCCGATTGGTGTATGTATACCAAAGGAATCGTAGTGTACACTATAGGATGTCTGATTGAGACGTCGAAGCAGACCAGATGTGTGATGGAAAAGACGAACTCGGCCAACTAATGCAAACTGTACAGCCTCAAGAAAATAATGACACTATTTGCATGACACACGATGCTACCAATTGTTCAGTTCGATGCATATCTGTATGTGAATATATATGGCTCAGTTCTCCAGTGTTCGACCTATATATGTGCCTACCTTTTGGCACACACGAGCGGCCAAGTAAGATCACACATTTGAATGTGTGCATGGAAGTGTTGTTTTAGACCTTGGGCGCGTTCGTTGCATCCGTTTAGACCCCTTTAAACTTTAGCACTAAAGAGAGGGTACATCTTTGCGAGACGAATCTAATGAGCCTAATTAATCTATGTTTTGCTACAGTAATATTACAACAACTATCGTCTAATCACGGCTTAACTACCCTCATTAGATTCGTCTCGCGATTTAAACCGGAGGTTCTGCAGTTAGTTTTGTAATTAAACTTTGTTTAAGACAAGATTTTTTTTGTTTAGACCCCTCTAAATTTGCCCCTCTAAAACGCCGAACGCGCCCCTTGAGCAGAGAGATGGAGGAAAAAGGTAGAGTATGCAGAAAACTCAGAGAGAGAGAGAGAGAGATGGGAAGCGAGAATGGCATATAGGGCCTATTTGTTTGTTGCTTGGCGCTAGATGTCTGGGTCATGCAACAAATCTCATCCCTAGGCACACAAAATCGTGCGCCTAGGAGAGCTGCCCGGGAGGACAGGAAGCAAACAGGCCTATAATGTGGAAAAAGTTTTGAAAACCTAGAATGGAACTTGCAGAACGGAGGGAATAGAAAAAAAAATATGGCACGCAGTCCAAGGATTGCAGGGTGTCAAATGGGTGAATTTCGTTTTCTATATTTGCGCATAGTTCTATCCCACAAGCTCACTACTTCAAGCTTCCTTTCTCATTTCATTTTTCTTAATGCAAATAGGATATTTTATTATAGTCAAGAGCAACAAGGAGGGAAAGGATGTCCCAAATGCTGTTAGGTATATATTCGAAGAGAAAAGCAACTCCACTCATGGACAATTTCTACAGGTGAAACAAACTACCTCTGCAAATACATGTTCAGAGGATGGAAATGTGCAAAATAATAAGTTGATGTGGTTCACCTCCTAGAGATCTAGTTAACAATGAGGAAAGTACCAACATATTGATATTTGCACAATATGTGTACTACACCTTTCATGACAAAAACTATTTAAAAGGCAAATTTGGACATATCCAGACTAAAAATCCATATGACAAATGATGTAACTTTACATGTGGTATCCACAAATTTATTTGTCAAGCTGATTAAGCAAAATGTGAAAGTGGGGGACTACATACCTAGCCGCTCGGGTTAGATCCTAGTTCAAAAGTGTGGCCACACACACATTTTGGAGCATGGGTGCACATTCATGGACCAATTGAACTGTAATATACATTCTGTTGGAGAAAGAAATACAATTTTCCAAAATGGTTGATTAGAAACTAAATTAATTATAATGGTTGATGTGCTCTTTATCCAATTTACTCTTCTATGTTGGTTACATGTGCTTTTCATTACATTAATTAGTTTTCTTCACAAGAAAACCCTAGCCATGCATAATTAGTTTTCTTATTACACAGGTTTTTCCAACATATGACTATTCCCAAACACGCATCCATCAGACATTTTAAAAGGAAACTGAGGGTAGACCCCACACGCAAGTCATTCATGGAATGTGAGATCTACACCGACCCCAGCATGCTTGCATGGAGGCGGACGTTGGAACGCAAGCTAATCAAGGAGCATGTCCTTTGTGCACGAACCAATCAATTTATATTCGGCAGGGATGCTATATACATCATGCACATACGTGGTGCACACAAAAATATATAACACTAGCTCGCGTTCCATCGATTAGGTCCGACGTCCATTCGTGAAAGCTCTAACAATGGCCACGTACGCCACCGATCGAGCAGCGACGTACGTGGACGACGTCGCCGGAACAGTGCATGTGTTCGCCCTCATGTGCTGTTGAGGAGTGATGCTGGCAGCATAGCGACAAGCGATGACAACTAATTCCCGGCTGCTATACGGCATGTGATGCTGGGAATTGGAAGTACTTTCTCCTCTTCTAAACAAAAAAGGTACCTCCAGATTTAAAATTAACATTAATTAGAACAACATTTTTTAGTTAAATGGTACGGCTATGTGTACTGATTATATAACGGTCATGTAGGTTAAATTAGTGCAGCATAAATATGTCATCTAGCAATTTAGGGTAAGCTACTTTATGCCATACGTATATAAAAACATGCACCGACAGGGTAATTTTGTCTATCGTTAGATCATGTGAACAGACCATTGCAGAGCGACATGTTGTTGGCAACCATTGAATTGAATCTGCTCTTTGTGGTGCCAAGCAATCTCTTACACCATCGATAACACTAACGCCCTTAGTGTAGTTTCCGTCACTACTCGCTCAAACAGTTGGTAGATTTTGCAAGTCCAAATACTAAATGCATGCAACTTTTTTATGCAAAGTTTCACCATCTTTTTTAGTAAAGAAATGAATTTGGGAGATTAAATTGTATGCTGCGTGTATGGGGAAGATATTCAATCCAAATGGTATGGCAAGGGACGAGGTGGAGGGACAACCAAGAGGTGAGGTAGGGCAAGGGCCATATAAAGACTAATATTTTCACTTTTTTTCCTTGGGTTTACTTAAGTATTACAACATCATGACTACTGAACTGTCATAATCCGATTATAATTAGAATTGAACATGATATGATCCTCTCAATTATTACCTCTTCATTTACTTCAGGAGAACTATAGGCAAACAAGGGTTTGCGTGAAAACCAAATAAGATTTATGTGTGAATTATACTTTTGAAATCGTACTACTAGTGAGTTGTCTTTTCCACAGAAAATAGATACTATTTATTTGCTATTTGAGTTCAAATTAACTTCGCTTAGTTGAATGGAAGTTGAAGACCCATGCTGAAAATGCAGCGAAGTGCTCGATTTTAATGATGATGCCTCATGGTTTTCTAATCCGTAGTTGAGCTTTTAGACTAGGATAGAACGGTTGGTGCATGCAAATACATTTTTCCTTCATGCTTTTCCTTCCAAGGATAGGTGGTAGCTTTTGTATATATTACTATCTAACAACTACACTAGCACACACATATCTAAATGCTACATAAAAGTATACTCATGTACATACTGAACAGAGGCCACAGAAAATGCCAAGGCTCTAATCTCTAACGAAAGCAAGCAGGAAAGTATTATGAAAAGCGAGGTGAAAAGAGGACAAAGTTGAATGAACCACCTACTAGAAGGTGTCTAAACGAAATAACAAATGCTCCATACATGCATGGCTCACCAACCACTCTAGTAGATGGACTAAGTTTAGAGTGTAGTGAATGTGCACGCAGGAAGATCCAAGATACTGACCGGACAAAACAAGATTTGAAGTAGCTGACTAATCTAACTTAAAGTTATACTTCGACAATATAAAATTCATTTTAGTCCTAAAAATTCTCAGAAAACATTACTACATATTTGCTGTACAGCTCAGAGGTGAAGTAAAATAAGTATCGAGAGCAATTTACAATATAAATTATACACACACGTTATATTGGAATTGGGTTTATTGCTTCCGTAGTTATGAAATATGCATTCAAAAATGCTATATTTGCGTCTAATCCTATCATAGAAATGATGATGTATGTTAAAGTTATAGTGGTGTGCTTAAACATTCAAAACCATCAATAATTTTATGGCACTATTTTTACCTTTATATGAATATTATAGTTCTTTAGTTTGGATAGATGCACTATTTTCCACGATTTGTGTGCTATATATAAAATGAGTACTAACATGGTCATTTTAAGATCGAAATGAAAATAACTTGGATGGGAAAAAAATAGTTGTGAACATATAAACTTAATATTTGACAAAAGACCTCGCCATATTAAGTCTCCCCATCGTTCCTTCAGATTGAGTATCTTCTACTATATTTGAAAGTAAACACAATTCCAAATGTCAGAAATGCATTATGTTCAACAACATTCCCTAAAGATGTCCTAAGATGAAAGTTAGATGCCAGTAACGTGTAGGTCTAGGAATCACTTTACGCTGTTTGATAGGAATAGACCAGAAAGCACTTATTTGGATTCGCCAAGCATTATGATGGCCAGATTGAAATCAAATATTACCGTACCATCAACACATGCAAGTTTCAGGAGTGTTGTTATTTATCGTATCACACTTTTTTCTGTGCTAGAATAGGTTTAAGCTAGGTTACATCTGACATTGATGTTATCACTATTTTTATTTCCATTTCGTCCCTATAGGTTGAAAGACACGCACGTATCAATAGATTTAGAGATTGTATTCAGACTAATACATGCAGCAAATACTTCCTGATTAAATCCGCTGTCTTAGTGTGGGACAGTTTTGTCTTTTTCATTTGGTACCATACTGTCACAGTGAGGTGACGCTCCACAATGTGTTCCCTGATGCCAATGGTACTCAACTAACAACCACCCATGCAGGATGCAGCACCGACAGTCTCTAGCTTTTGCAGCAAGTATTACATTAGGCAGATTAGCTTGTTATTCCTCTAACGGCTTTGGACCAACTATAAAATATTTAGCTATGCATGTTTTTTGAAGTGTTCTTAAATATTTAAGGGCTTGAGTTTTCAGTTACTAGCTAGATCAGAAAATATATATCCAGAAAAAATGGGCATAGTAACGTCGGTCTTCTGCAAATTATGAATACTTTTCGACCCAGTATAGCTGGCTCTTCAATTCAACCCCTTGCATGGGAACAAACTGACGATGACGGATCCATATTTAGCTACATACGTAGCACGAATGTTTTTGGTGTAGCAGACTATGTTTCAAATCATAGTGACCACCTGAGCGTGCCGAATACTCATGCATGCTTTATGAGGTCGCCATTTCTACTAATATATATATATATATATATATATATATATATATATATATATATATATATATATATATATATATATATATATATATATATATATATATATATATATATATATATATATATATATATATATATATATATATATATATATATATATATATATATATATTCGATGGAGGGGGAAATATCGGAGAGTGCTAGCTAGGCTGCTAGCACCATCACCAGGAAAGGAAGATAGCTACAGTTTGTATCCGCTTGCATGGAACATGCCAGGTCCACCACCACAAGCCTGGCCGGCTGGCCTATTAGTTGCAGCAAGAATCCAGAGAACACTATGATGACATGAATCTTTTCCCCACAGAATATATATGCATAGATAGAGTCTTGCTTCCCGGTCAGGCAGGCATTCGACAAGCAAAAGCACTACACATTGTGGTGCATTGGATGGTGCATGACTTTTCACTGGATTAGGTGAGACATGGCCTTCTTTTTTTTCTGGGGGACAGTAATATCTTCAAGTAAACTCAACACCACTCTCACACTTCCTGGAATTAGTTCTTTCAAGGACAGGGAAGATATGTTTCTTGGCTTGATTTGCCCCTTCCATTTCAGGAAAAGTTTGCGAACAAGTTACCCTTCCCATCATATATAGACAATACGTATATGTAAACCTAGCTAGGGATCTGCCAACAGGTGACAACCACAATGTTTCCCACCGGAAAACAAATATATACCAGTAGCTAGCAAATAGTGGTGGTCTGCATTTCTAATTGTTGAGGTCCATGTCCAAAGAGGGTGGAGAGAGAAACCAAACCTAATTAAGCAGCCACAAAAGCGTGCATTAACCTTAATTAGATGAGAGTGAGAGAGGTAGAGGGGTGGAGAGAGAAAGAGGAACTAGCCCTTAATCATGGGGGCTGGGCCAAGAGGGTGCTCTCCCCTGATGTAACAGGCCAGACGCACACCCCTCACCTACACCATTTGTCACAACAACAACAAAGACCTATTGGATGGGAACCTCGACATCTAAACTACTGTCCGTAGCTCTAAAGCTCCTTTCACCTACCAATTTTTGGCGCTGCAGGTAAAGGCACTCCCTCACTCCTCACCCTCTCTGTACAATGGCCGGAGGAGAGAGAGAGAGAAGCTACAGCTAGGTTAGATTCAGATGCATATATATGGTGGCTACCAATGGGCTAGTGACTCGTATTAACTTCCTCTCCCGGTCCTTATTTGTGCCTCCTACCTGTCACTTCATTCCAACTCGTCCTCCAAACTTGTTCTCTAGTGCTTTTCTAAACTGTATTTAATGGCAAATACAAGTAGTTATCTTGTGGAGGCAATAACTATGAGTTTAGATATAAGTCTTTTCTTTGATAAGTTTAACTTATTCCTCGCAAACACTCACTGACAAGCTTGGCCCACAGTACACAACGTGTGTGGTGGTCCGGATGTCGTGGAATTTTGCGAGGCAGCCTGTTGTTCTAGAACTCGTAGCCCTTTTTCGACTTCCTATTCAAGATCGTGCGATAACTCGTCGGGTTAAATCGTTCGTCGTCTAAAAAAGGCAACAAGTTCAATTTTCCTCTAACGCCATGCACCCTCAAATATGAAACCTTGGTCACGTTATGATCTACTAAAAAAATTAAAATGAAGGAAAAGAGAAGTCGAGGGACCCAAGCACAACTCATCGATCGTGAAGAAAGAAACAAACATGCATGGATGCTTATAGTTGCGAAAGAAATAAAAACAAAAACATGGCAAGCTAGAGGAAGAGCGAAAATTAAATAGCAATGGAGAGGGACATGCATGCCATACCTGTGAATCGTCCTCAAGTCCGAGCTTGTTAACCAGGTACCTCATCACTACTCTAACTGTCATCCTCCCGTCTCTGCTGCCCATCAACAACAGCAACACACAGACACCACAGCAGGTCAATGTGGCATGATCAAACAACACCAAACTAGAGAAACATAATAACCAAAACCTCAAATAGTCAAATTAACAGGGAATCAAGCAAGAGATTAACTCCAATTAATCAGTATAGAGAGAGAGAGAGACGTAAAAGGTAGGTGTTGCAGACGCACATGGAGACCCATAGGAGGAGTTTTAGTTGCTAACCTAACCCTCAAGTAGCTCCTCGGAATCTGCGGCAATGGCGGCTCCCTCCTCCTGCATGGATCAATGAGCTAACCACCCACATTGCCCGGAAATTAACTCCTATGACAAAGCACATGCCGTACTCACTGGTTCTGCGCTGCCTGGAGAAAGAACCACGTGCCGGACTCGTGCGGCGGCGGCGGCGGGGGCCCCGCGCCCCCCC
>LAPY01000434.1:74059-86703 GCA_000970635.1 Eragrostis tef | reverse complement strand
GCCGGGCCCCCGCCGGCGAGCGGCGGCGGCGGAGCCCCCCTGCCGTTCCCATCCCCTATTTTCCGTCCATGTCATCCAGGTTCTGGAGGTCCGCGCGGCCCCAGAATCTTGAATTCTTGGGGTCTTTCTGAGCCGCCGAACCCGCACCGCATTCGGCTGCTGCAGGTGAAAAGTTCCAATCTTCCTCTGTTCTAAATTGATAGTTCGCCTTGTAGTGTTTAAAAGCGGAGTGATTGTGATGATGAGAGAAAGGTAGCCAGATCCCGTTTTTCAACAAAAGAACAAGGGGGTGAACGTTTTCCCTGAGTCATTGGAATGTCTCTGTACCCTGTGCAAGAAAACGTGGACTAGTGATTGGTACGAACTACGAAGTCACTTATTAACTGTTTGATATGCTGATAAAGTACGGGTTATGGTCGTAATGTACCTAGATTCATAGTATGTACAGGCAGAATGCATGTTGTGCATATCTTTCCCCTGTTTGGTCACCTGCTAAGGCATTCCGGACTCGAAATTGTCCTGATATGCCAGGGGAGGGTAAATCGAAACATGATAGGCAGAATTGCTGGAATTCTAAGATTGTTGAAATTGCCGACGATTACTAGTGCACTCAATGGGGGAGCCCACTGCCAACAATGGAATACAGGTAGAATTGTTGGCAAGATTTTGATCAAACAAGGTCTGATTTGGTAGGCTTTGGTGCAGCACAGCCAGTGGCTGTGAGCCTGTGAAATTATGAAACAAGTGAAGATGCTTCAAAGTTGCAGAACATCAATGCATTCTTGGGTTTGATATATTTTGTTCTTTGCATGTTGTTTAAAGGCAGGTAACAAAAATGTTAAGGCTATCTTATCATGACTCTCTTTTTTTTCTCATTTGCAAATCTTTGAATTCCAGCTATGCTGATAATGATAGTAGTCTTGACATTATTGTTCTGGTTCAAGAAATATAGGTGAATGGTCATTCAGATTTCACATTATTAGTTACTGATTATTTTACTCTATCATTACTTTTCTTTTGTAGTCATCTTGAATACTGATTGATGAAGACATCAGTAAATAAAAACATAGTTTTGTGGGTGGATAAAACTATAATGTATGATAATGAGATTGTTATTCATCTAGAACTGACCCCTTTTTTCTGACCATTCAGGTCAAAGTCCCCAGGAACTGACCCTTTTTTCCTTGCTCCTAGATTTTAGGTCACTCTCTTTTTGGTTCATTCTTTCAAAGTGACCTTTAGTGATGTCAATGTTGTTTTGTCTTTTCTGACCTATTTTGTTTTATTTCATGTCCTCTTCTTTTTCTTTTTACCAGCACAAGCTAAAATAGTCTGAACTCTGAAACTTTGCCACCTTTCTCTCCTTTGAATGACAAGCAGGATTATAGATGGTTGCTTTAGGACTTTTGTACTGTGGCTGTTCAAACTTGTCAAGGTAGTTCAGTTAGTCATTCCAACGGTTCCTTGAGCTCTACCTGTCCGAGGGGCCACTTTTGACAAGAAAGTTAATTTCATGGATTAAATCCGGGCATGAATAGAGTAAATAATTATAAGAAAATTTATGTTGCATAAAATTCTTAAAGATCTTTTTTGATGCATTTATTTAGAAGAGAGATACTATTTGTTGTATGGTGCTCTTTTGATTTATCTTTGGTACTGTTGGTAGTCCTTTCTGCCTATCTTACTTTTTCAGTCTTTTTCTTTCTCGTTTTCTCTGGATGTCACACAATTTGATGTTTTGAGCACTAAGTTTTGTTAGGTGTCACTAATGTATCATGCTGCTCTTTTGGTGATGACCTCCAAACGTTTTATTTTCTCAGGTACGCAATCCATATTCGTCAAGCATGTATTCATCATTCTCTCAACAATTTTTATCTCCTTCAATGAAAATAGAGAACGTTGGTGCTATTGTTCATTCATCTTTACACTGTAGCAAGTTGTTGTACCGGAAACATTTGAATGGAAGGAGAATAGTATTGAATTTGTTATTTTGCTTGCTATGTATACAGGACCCTGTTTTGACAGTTCTGTCATATTTCTTAGACGCATTGAATCCAGGCAGACCAGGTTG
Organism: Eragrostis tef; assembly: GCA_000970635.1. Taxonomy (NCBI): domain Eukaryota; kingdom Viridiplantae; phylum Streptophyta; class Magnoliopsida; order Poales; family Poaceae; genus Eragrostis; species Eragrostis tef. The sequence goes on along the minus strand of LAPY01000434.1, from coordinate 84,632 downwards.
TAAAACCTTTTTCAGTAGTAACCATATCAAGGTTTTCATATATCTGCTAGTCCCTTGCTTATCTTGGTTATCTTAATTTAGCTAAATCTGATATAATTTTTTTCTTGGAATATTGATGACATCATAGACTTATTTATGAAAATCATTGGTTTTTCCGGAAGTAGGTTAGTCATCTTTTTACATTATTTGTCAGGGTGGTTCCAAATTACATCCCTGTAGAGGTTAAACAAGCATTATGTATTGTGGTAAAAGTAGCATGGTTCCTATTATGTACTGTGGCTAGTTTATAGATACCTGTAAAGTAACATGGTTAGAATTGTAAGAGACTAATTTATATAAGTTCCTTGGTTAATCGTGTTTTTCCCTCAAATTTGTCTGAGCAACTGGATCTGAATCAGTTAACTATGCTGATTGACACCAAACTATTGTGGGATTTTTTTGAACAAAATGACCCTGCTGAAACTGATATGAAACTGGTTTCTCAGAGTTTGAACGGAGTGGATAAATGCTATTATTGTTGCATAGTTTTGAAACTCTCCATAGTAGTTTTGAAACACTTTATGTACTTCTGTGACTTCTTACCCTATGTTTTAGCCTATATCCTTTTCCTTTCATATCTAAATGTTATGACAACAATTCTCTTTGGTATATTAAATTTGAAGTCCAATTGCTCATCTCAAGGTCAATAGTAGTTCAAAATGGTGACCTACTGATTCGACGAGCTAGTTCAGTGTTTGACGCCTGACTTTGATTGCCTCTGGTGAGGAGCAGATGCTATCGCTAACTGAACAATTTCCTGTATTTCGGTAGTAGACTTAAACATTCGTTCACAGATATCTTATATATCTTACCAGCGTTGTAGGTACTGCCTTTTTTTATATAACTCAGGTACTGCCTGATTAACTTACATTGAAAGAATGCTGCATTTAACCTGAAAATTTGATCAGGTATGTTCTTGGAATTTTTGTTTGTATCATAGCATCTGCAACTCTCAACAATTGGCGTTTCTTGTTGCATCTAAGTTTAGGAACCTGTAATTACCTGCACCTGACATTCCAAGTTGCAGAACCTTATGTGTCCTGCCATAAATTTACGCCGAATCTTGGCATACCATCTGTCGGTGCGATATCCATGGTTCCATTTGAATTTGTTATTTTGCTTGCTATGTATACAGGACCCTGTTTTGACAGTTCTGTCATATTTCTTAGACGCATTGAATCCAGGCAGACCAGGTTGTAAAACCTTTTTCAGTAGTAACCATATCAAGGTTTTCATATATCTGCTAGTCCCTTGCTTATCTTGGTTATCTTAATTTAGCTAAATCTGATATAATTTTTTTCTTGGAATATTGATGACATCATAGACTTATTTATGAAAATCATTGGTTTTTCCGGAAGTAGGTTAGTCATCTTTTTACATTATTTGTCAGGGTGGTTCCAAATTACATCCCTGTAGAGGTTAAACAAGCATTATGTATTGTGGTAAAAGTAGCATGGTTCCTATTATGTACTGTGGCTAGTTTATAGATACCTGTAAAGTAACATGGTTAGAATTGTAAGAGACTAATTTATATAAGTTCCTTGGTTAATCGTGTTTTTCCCTCAAATTTGTCTGAGCAACTGGATCTGAATCAGTTAACTATGCTGATTGACACCAAACTATTGTGGGATTTTTTTGAACAAAATGACCCTGCTGAAACTGATATGAAACTGGTTTCTCAGAGTTTGAACGGAGTGGATAAATGCTATTATTGTTGCATAGTTTTGAAACTCTCCATAGTAGTTTTGAAACACTTTATGTACTTCTGTGACTTCTTACCCTATGTTTTAGCCTATATCCTTTTCCTTTCATATCTAAATGTTATGACAACAATTCTCTTTGGTATATTAAATTTGAAGTCCAATTGCTCATCTCAAGGTCAATAGTAGTTCAAAATGGTGACCTACTGATTCGACGAGCTAGTTCAGTGTTTGACGCCTGACTTTGATTGCCTCTGGTGAGGAGCAGATGCTATCGCTAACTGAACAATTTCCTGTATTTCGGTAGTAGACTTAAACATTCGTTCACAGATATCTTATATATCTTACCAGCGTTGTAGGTACTGCCTTTTTTTATATAACTCAGGTACTGCCTGATTAACTTACATTGAAAGAATGCTGCATTTAACCTGAAAATTTGATCAGGTATGTTCTTGGAATTTTTGTTTGTATCATAGCATCTGCAACTCTCAACAATTGGCGTTTCTTGTTGCATCTAAGTTTAGGAACCTGTAATTACCTGCACCTGACATTCCAAGTTGCAGAACCTTATGTGTCCTGCCATAAATTTACGCCGAATCTTGGCATACCATCTGTCGGTGCGATATCCATGGTTCCATTGTACCCTGATGGATGCCTAAGTACCGATTTTGTTCATATTTTAGTGGTGGTTGGATGTGCTTAAAGGCACCTCCAAGTGTGGCATCTGTTCATATCGCTATCAGATCTCATTCTACATGCTCAATCCTGCATTTCCTTCTCAGACATGTCACTGTTACAGATACTCTGCTCCCTGTTTGATTATACCTGCATGCCTCTGGCTGGTGCCTTGACTTGTTAGTAATAGCTTGCACCTCCCTTTCCGGTGACATGGACCTTCTACTGTCCCTTGCACGCCCTTTCCATGACCGTGACATGCTACTTGAACACTATCAGATGCTGCTTCAAGGCACTTCTTATGTGCCACATTGCAATATCATTAGGTCAGCTTGTGCATAATTTTACCGTTCACTTGTTAGTATATCAATAGGTCTTGTTCCTTTGTTTTGTCTGGAATTCTGGATAAAATGTGACTTAGTTTAGCGTAAAAAATGGTAAGTACCTTAAATGAGGAAAAGGCCAAGGAAAAAAATTCTCAAGCTCCAGTGATAATACGGTATAAGAATTGTTGCTTTGCATCTCCACACAACTAGGGCCTGCTTGCTCAGTTGGGGTTTGACCCAATCCTTTTGGAATGGTTTTGAGGGGTCTAGTTTTTTATGAGAGGGTTGCATTAATCCCAGCCTTGCCGCTCTGCAAGCTCCATTATTGAGCTTAGGCAATTGCCAATCCAAGAAGAACAACATTTGTTGAACCATCTGTTGATTGAAGCTAAACCACCAAATCGCATAATCGTCTGGCCATAGCTGCCTGCCAGAGATGTTGAACTAGACTCTAAGGATGACCCAATAACTAATCCATGCCTTGCATGAAAGATCTCCCAAGACGACACCTTCAAGGTCACCGACATTGAAAATGTTGTCGTAATCCATCTCAAGATATTAGGATTTAACCCGGACATGTTCCATCCTTGTAACACCTCGACGATGCCTTCAAAAAGGATGTAGTACCCAAGAGCATTACCATTGTCGGCATTGGCGCGTAGCCAAGCAAGCTTGTCTGGTGTTGCCTGAAATCCCGTCGCCTCCAGCAATTCCAGCTTCGTCATCGGCCATGATCAGACAAATCCGACCACCTTGCCAATGAGAGCCCTCGACAACTCAATTTCCTACCGCTGTCGTACATGGCACGATCCAAGGCACATAACATACCTCCATTGCCACAAACCGCGCTCTTACGCGGGAGACTCAAGATAGATCCCATTTGCCGTCTTCCGGTGACCAGATCCGCCACGGAAGTTGCCGCCATCCGGCAACACAAATTCGTGGCGCTGCCACGTACTGCAGATGAGAAACTTTTGACACCACCACTGTGACGCGCGCCTCTCACGCGCTCAGAGGAAGGCCTCTGCCCCACCATGCACAGAGGATGGACGTCGATGATGACTGTCGGAGATCAGGAAGGTGCGCTGGCTTGGATTTACACGTCATGAAGCCGATCAAGCTCGAAGTCTGCCAAATGAGATGAGAAAAAAGAACGAATTTCTTCAGAGATTCAAGAATTTCATTAGTTTATATTGTGAAAATTAAAAAAAAACTTTTGCTCATAATTCTTGTTTTGCTTTCATAATACTGCTCTATCTCTCTCTCTCCTCTTTGTTTTTCTTTTTTTTTTTGACGAAAAACTGTAGGGGAATTCACAGTGCGTGTCTTATTTGTTTTTCTTTCACTCCTCTCTCTCACAAACTTGTTTTTTTTGTAGCGTAATCAATATTCAGTAAAACATTACAATATGGGAAATAATTGTTTTCATCAGTCAAAAAACTTTAACCTTTCGTCATGATGTTTTAAAAGATGGTTCTAATAGTTTTTTGTCGTTGTGGACACAGGATATCCCCTATGTGAGCAAATAGGCATCGTGGTGCTTAATAAAACCAGAAAAATTTAGGGCATGTTTAGACGGGGCATGTCGTCCAACTGTGAAGAAACTGTTTAATTGCCGGTGATTACTATTCTGAAAACACGCGGAGTGAAAACAACAGGAAGATGTGTACATTAGGCTCTGCTTGATATCTCATCATAAATAGTCGATCGACCAAACGCCACTAGGAGGAAGCATATCGTCGTCTTCACCTAACAAGGAAGCAATAGTACTAAATGTATGATGAGTAGTAGATAGGCAGGCATCGATCTAATGGGTTTTGCAAACAACAAGATGACATGTTGACATGGAAGCTAGAAACATCAGCAGGGGACCCATAATACACCTCTCTCTCTCTCACACACACACACACACAGTATGATTCATGTGGTGGCCTAGTTCCGAGGCGTCATGTGACAGCAGTGATACAATATAATGCAAGTACGGGATTTGCAATGCACATGAGTCCGGAGAATTCATGTTGTGACTGATATTTGAAAGGAAAGTGTCTATTGTACTCCCCAAATAAATCATCTTATCTATTTTACACCCTAAACAAAATCACGCTCAAACAATTTCAGTCGATGGATAATGACCTCTATTGAAGTTCTTTTTGTTGAGTGGCCTAAATGTTGAATGATGAGACCTCAAACATCAATCTATGTCAAAACAATTATAACATTATCTTTTGGTGCTATTTACATATTTTAGTAGCAATTAACGCTACATACATTCAAATGATATCATAAGTAAGTAATGATTATTTTAACATAGGTTATTGTGTAAGATGTTGTAGCGTCCCGCCTCTTCCAGGCCGAGCCCGCACACCTGGCAACTATTTAGGATCTCAAGACTTCTCTCACAGACCAACACATGTTTTTTCTGCGCGCTTTATCCTCACTCATACGCACTATGGATGCGCACTCAAGAAGACTTCCCAGTCGGTCACCCATCCCCAAATTGATCCAGGCCAAGCATGCTTAACTTCGGAGTTATTTTGAGATGAGGTTCCAGAAAAGAAGTTGCAACTTGTTGACATGAATAATCTATCAATCCTATTATACCTTGAGCCGGGATGTCACAGATATCATATTGTAAATGTAAGCTTCATCATCCACTTGTACGTTGAGGGGAAAAAATCATTACAAGGGGACATTACACCAACTTAAATTGTTTGGGGATAAATTGAAGCAAGATTTTCTTCAAAAAGTCAACGAACAAAGTGAATTGTTAAGGGAAGTAAATACACTTTTTTTCTATTTGGAATCATCATTTTTTGTGGATTTGATGAAAATATATTCAACGAATTAAGGTCATGTACACAAATACAGTACTTATCATGTAAGGAAATAAATGATTATCATGAACCTAGCTAAGGAAGGGAATAACTTTCGGCATGTGCTTGCATGAACTACGAACGCAACAGAATATGTGTGCCCCATGTTTGAGTTTCACCAAAAAATTTCTTGGCCTCGGGTAAACCACCACGTACGGTTCAGACAAACAGAATTTTATGTTGAGATGTGCCGCATTAGGCTTGAATGTCAATGTAATGCCTCAACGTCTAAGCTGCATGAGCATGCTGAAGTTTTCATCCTAATTAACTTCACGTAAAAGGATTTGCCCAAAGATATATGGTGCTGGACTTATATAGCATCTCACGTCATGCTCCTCATATTTCAACTACTCGTGTGAGTCGTGACCCTTTAGCAATTGTTGCCTAGCCAGACTTCAAGCCGCAAGCTCACGCTAATGGATGATGCTTCGCAGGCTGCCGCACTACCGAAGCGCGCGTCATTAATCTTGTTCGCGTGCTCTAATCGTTTCTTCCTAACTCCGCCAGAGTCTACATGCACAAGTGTATGTTCACTGCTAAAACATGCAAATTTTCTTAGACATCAAACACAAGAGAAACTATTTCCCTACAACTTTCCTATGATAAGAAAGAATTAAAAAAAGGCATATGTATGCCAATGCCATTTGACCAATTATGACTCACATGCGTCACCAGCCATAAGTCAATGCCTCTGGCTCGTGCGTGTGCTACATGGAAATTGACAAGTGTTCTGTAGACACTCCATTGAACAATTAAATAAGAAATTCCTTATACAGATACAATACAAGCAACAAAGCATCAGCATAGTTTTTAAGTTCCCGCCGACTGATCACATAATGTACACGATGTTTGGTGAAATGTACGGCATCAGGACCACTTTTATTTGTTGGAACCGGAGGCGGAGTTGCCGTATTAATGTCAGTATGAATCCACAGAATATCTGTTCCATAAACGATGGAGACGTCTTCTTGATATGGTTTTAAATTTGATTGGACACCATACCATGAGTTGTTTACTTCTTTTTAGAACGTTTGTGGGGGCACATATAATTGCTAATGGATATGTAAGGCTTGTAATGTCGTTAACTGATAACATCAGCTGAAAAGTGTAGCGTACGTTTTCATAAACACTCGAGCATAATGTCATACAATACTGCCACATAAAACATACATCTGATAGATGGTATACGTACATGGGGAAATATCTATCTATTACGGAATTCCCAAAAAAAATACACCCTCCATTTTTATACGACATTGTTCGTGCCCAACACACTGACTGCACATTGCACAAGAAACGCAGCGGCCAGTGCACGCATATGTATACGTACACTTGCATGTACGCATGACTACACTTTTTTCTGAATCATTTTTCATCTGTCGTGTGAGTTGAGATGAGAGAGAGAGAGAGAGAGGCTGAGGGTAAAATCGACATTTCGTATTGTTTGAAAGGAATTCTTCACGGTGAAAGAAACAAGAGGCCATGCAAGGAACTGAAAATTAATTTTGGGCCTCACAAGGAAATTCGATTCCGAAAGGGCCATAGAAGGCAAATTGCATTTGTTTTGAGGTCATAGAAGGAATTTTCTCTATAGTGATATATTGGACTAATCTTTCTGCACTTGCAAGTGTAAAGCATATCCAGTGCCACGTGCTGCCCGGGGCCACAGATGTCCTCTTATGTTTAGTTATGAAGTTGTCCAATTGTACTTACAGTTCTAGGTTTTATAATCTTTAATGAAGTTCGTCTTGGCCTTGACTGTTGCAATTCTTCTTTTGATTATCAGGCATGCTCCCTGTGTAACAGAACTGGGGGTTCATTTATCAAGTGCCGAGATGCAAAATGTTCGGTGCTCTTTCATCCTTGGTGTGGGCATCAGAAGGTATGCTATCTGCACAAATAATAAGACTTGTTCTATGGGCAGCCCTTGTTTGTACTCAACACATTTACTTACTGCATACTCCCTCCATTTTTAATTATATTACATTGTTGACTTTATCGTTGAACTTTGACTAACAATATAGATTTAAATAATTACTTTTAGAATGTGAAATGAATGTCATTGGATTCATCATCAAAAGTACTTTAAAGTTAACATATACATTTAACTATTTACACAAATATTTATAGATAAGACGAATGGTCGAAGTAACAAAAAGAAGTCAATGGCGTCATATATTAAAAAAACAGAGGGAGTAATTAATTAGTGGCAGTCCCTAACATTTGCCCACAAAAAGGATATTGCATCTTTTCTGACAATATTTTTAGATGGCCAGATGTTTTTCTATATACTTTATCAATATTTTTCAAGAGGACCATATTTTTTATGTTCAAATTCATTTCTTTCTCGATGGTTTCAGCAAATTACCAAACATATTATTCCTAACAAACTCTTTGCTTATAGTTAATGTACGTATATATTATTGGATGAGCCCCTCGCCCGACTTTCTTCCTTCCGCCGTCGCCCATACGTGCAAGCCACCAGAAGTCCAAGTAGCTCCAAGGATGATGACGGTGATGGTGCTACATTCCTATCCATGGTAGGGCATGAGCTCATACTGATTGTGAATCTTAGATCTGAATTGTACTCCTATGGTGGTTCAAGCCAGTTGTAACACACGGGATTTATTGGTGATGGCACTGAATTGTGATTATTGAGGTGACCTCGACACGGTGGCTGTTGGATGGGCTCACTTATTAGGGCGTAATTGAGGTGTGGAGAAGTGAGCAGGTACCTAAAAGTCATAGACTGCTTAGTGTTGGTGATGTGCCTAAAAGGGAATCATACACATTCATATTTGATCCACTAGCCCATCCACCCATGTAACTGCACGGGCTAGGATTATAGTTTTTATTTTTATTTTTTTTTTTACTTTTTGTTTTGTAGGCTACATTTTTTCTTTAGGCTTTAAGGTATTTTGTTTTTGTAGGGATTTCCTCCGCCTTGTAGGGATTTAGCATATGAGCTTCCTTGTTGAAAAGTACCTAAGTTGCATTTCCTGCAGAATAACTTTTTCAAGCTTAATTTGTATATACGATTAGGAAGACACTACGTAATAAAATTTATATTAGGAAGACACTACCAAATAATACTAAATTACTTACCCTGCTTTAGGATTGGCCTTCTTATCACACTTTTTGCAAAAGAAGGGATTGGAACTTTAGTCAAGTTACGTTTTGCAATTGCATCTATCTTTGCTACCTGAGATGCAGTACCAACAATATTTAATTATCATTAACCGTAGTAACTATTGCTTCAACAATAAATATTATTTTCTGAACTTCTCATTCGTATGAACTTAAATAATTGCCTTTAAAAAATATCGTTCATTAGGATCAGTCAACTGCACCTGGTTTGATGAGTCAAACAGAACCAAATTTAATTCTTCCAAAGTTTCTCTATGGAACTGCATTTGATCCTCCAATGTCCCTTTTAGATTGTTCTCTATTTGTATGCCTTTGCTAACAGTTTCGTTTGAACAAATACTATTCACATATAAAAAATTGTCTATTTTAATTTGCATATCACACAACTTAAAATCAAAGAAAGGATATTGGGCTTTATATTACCTGTTCCGTACCTCCCTAGCTTCAGGAAATAGGTAAATCTATATAAACTTTGTGTTGCATTGGTTGATGATAGAGAATACCCTGCAAACATCTCAGTTATTTATTTAGGATAGGTAAACCATAATTATATGACTGAGATGTTACAAAGACTGACAAAATTCTTCACAGTTGTAGATGCCACTATGATAATATGAGATGTTGACTTAGCATCAACTTGAACCACTTTTTTGTTCCATAATCTAAGTTTAACTTCTTGATCAATGGAAATTTGGAATGGTTCAAATAAATCACTATGAAAAATATGTATTTTAAAGTCCTGAACATATGTGAATAATCATTAGAAGGGTTTAATCTATATTAACATGTCATATATGAAACAATATAAAGATTACATTCATTTTTGTAACTTACGAAATTGAGAGGAGAATGTCACGTATTTTGGATAATCCAAATTGTGTCTTCGTTTCTTCAACTGGTCCGCAACTTCAGACTCTAGACATCAGAGAGACAGGGATAATCATACTGCCAAAAACCATCATCAAGTGTCAAAAGCTACGACATCTTCATACTAGTAAAAAATTAGCACATGTGTGCCAGTTGGGAAATCTTGAAAAGTGTGGAATGCTTTCGTACTGTGGGTTGGCTCTTTGCATGCTATTTTCAGCACCGCAGCTTTACAATGTTGATGGCTTCAACAGGCGTGATGCATGCACACGGGTTTGTTGTGCGGCATTGCCTGGTATCATCGTGGGCAGCTTTGATGAAGTTGGTGTTCTGGTTCCGAGAGGGACAAGGAACTTTAAAGCCTTGCAAACGCTGAGTGTTGTGCACCCTGCATGGGGGGGTTCCGTTCTGCAAGAAATAAAAGGGCTCACCCAGGCCAGTTGCGCAAGCTTGGTGTGGCTGGCATCAGCAAGAAAAATGGTCCAGAGTTTTGTTCAGTCATATCTAATCTCAAAAGGCTGGAGCCTCTGTCGGTGCTTGCAGATGAAGAGCCAAGTTTACATGGATGTTTGGATGCCATGGCCTCCCCTCCAGACCTTCAGACCACATTGGATTGACCCAAATATCAACGAAAATACAACATACCGAAAAGAAAATGAGGGGAAAAAAATGAAGGATGACTTCAAGAACCAGCTTGCGGGTAATCCAAACCAACCCATTTTGAAGGTGGAATGAATGTCGGGACTATTGCTCTAACCTTGTATGTGGTAAGTTGAGGATATCAAGCCTTCAGGTGATCTTCAAGCACCTTCAGAAGATATCCCACCCACGGCAGGAGCCCTCCGTTAGTGCGAAAAGAATGAAGCTCGGTTGCAGCCTTGGAGTGTCTGTCCTGCTCACTTGTTCAGAAGTTTCTGCTGGTACCGCGGGGGGGGGGGGGGGGGGG
>LAPY01000434.1:36948-59673 GCA_000970635.1 Eragrostis tef | reverse complement strand
ACGCCTGGAAAAGCAACGCCGCCCGCCAGCCCGATCGCCGATGGACGCGCGCAAGCGTAGGAGGACCCGACCGACCGGGGGAGCGCGCCACCGGACGCGTGGCGCGCGTGCGGAGTGCCTGGTGGCCGACCAGTTGGCCACGTGGGGACGACGACAGTATGGTCAGCTGCTTCGGCCCTTGTGCGCCTGCTCTTTTCATTGAACCGCTCCGTTTGCACAGTGACCGCCAGGAACCAATTAGGAGTACGTACTCCAGAAGTTCGAGAGCCAAGCAAATTTCACGATGCTAATTCTTGATTGAGAGGGACCGAAAAATCTTAACAAAAAATAGCGCAAATTGAAGATATCTAGTACAAAATTTTAGGATTTAGGGTGTGTGTGTTGGGGGGAGACATGGCCCCTCCTCGTGAACCAAAAACGAAAACAAGATAGGTATGCACGGGGGTAGTGATGAAAGTGGTGTGGATAATTATTCGAATATGATTTTTGAGGATCTGGGGTGGAATTTTAGATATCCTAGTCGATCCGCATCCGATGCGTGCGGATGCGGATTAGGATATGAGAGTAGCAAAATCCGACGGGTATGGATTATCCGAAACTCAAAATAGGATAATCCGACAATATTAAAAAACCAACTAACATATATGTAAATATGTTTTTGACTATTCATCAAATAAGACCAACTAACATATGTAAATTGAAGAAACCTAGTAGTAGAAAATTTAACCGCCGGGAGAGGGGGGGGGGCATGGCCCCTGCTCGGAACCAAAAAACGAAAACAAAATAGGTATGTACGGGGGCTTGCCTGGCTTAGGAACTAGGCTAGCTAGGTCAGCGGTGGTGTCAGTCTTCTCCTTCTCCTAGTCCTCCTTTGGCATCTTGAACTCCAGTGGCTTCGGATTCTCCTCCGTGACTACACGTTATGACAAGGAATAATACAGGTTAGATGCAATAATATGATGCAATTACGATTTATATGACTTCACGGGACAATCATTTGCACAATATTAGGAAGGTGAATTATCATTAATTTAATGATTACTTTATTAACTTTTTTTGTCTAAATTATTTTCTTCATTGAAATCTTATATTTAGAAAATTAAATTCAGTCCAGTGGCATTTTTCTGTAGCTCAACACTACTAAAAGTAAGTTGATGTGAAGTTTGATGAATTATTGCCTTTTAGATTAGTTACAATGATTTATTGCATTCTGAATTATTTATAATGATTTAAACAATGCATGACACGATGTAAATCATAACAACATAACTAAACAGGATATGACAGTAGAAAATGTAGCTTAATGATCATGCAAGAGTTCAAGATTTATGAAGTAGCAAAAGATTTATTACGAAATAAACAAGGATCACCTAAAAATTTATCTAGAAAATAGGAAGGTGATTTGCATTGTTTGGGCTTTTTTTTTGGATAGATCTGAGTACAGGGAAAGCCAGCGAAATTGGATTCATATATTTCTGAGGTGTATTCGATTTACTATGTATTTCCAAGTTTGCAGCATTTTTTGATAATTTATAACAATTTTTGAAAACAAAATTAGTTCGAAAGTTTTCAGGTTACGAAAAATACCACAAAAAGTTCCGAGCTACGGAATATACCACTCAAAGTTGCAAGTGTACTCGGAAATTAGCATTTTGCTTAGAATAGCTACAGAAAATGACTATAGTGCCCTTACAGTCCATGCCTCTTCGTCTCGTCTGTTCACGATGAAATCGAAACAGCGGGCACCCATGAGTCATGACTCATCTGCTCCAGCTCGACGGTAGCCCGGCCCTGCTCAAGGGCGTCGACGAGATCCCTGGAACGGTCTTCTCCCAGCTGCCCTGCCTCTTTTCCTCCCCCAACTCGGCCACTGCCATTGTTGCCCCTTTGAATCTCGCTCAGCCCGCACTCGAATCAAGGCCACATCTGTGAAATCGAGCCCGCAGCAGACCGAATTGAGGTTCGCCGCTGTCGCCGCCATGAAATTTCACTCGTGCGGAGGTTCGAAGCACTACCTTGCAATGGACCTCAACCAAATTAAATTGCCGCATGAGTAGCCGTAACAGGTGATAGGCCATGCGATGCTAGGACATGCCCGAATCAAACACTGCCTGCCATGGATCTCAACCAAATTGAACTTGCCCTCGTTCAAATTGAGGTTGTCCTCATCCAATTCGAACAACTGCCCGCTTGCATCGATTGAACTCATTTCTCGAAGACTTGCAGGAGAAAGAAGGGGAACACATCACCAATTTGCGAACAACTGCAGATGTGGACATCCCAGGTCCACTCCTACCGCTACGGCCGTGGGTTCCCGTGTGTGCCTGACCGACCTGCCGCAGCCTGCCGGCCGGAGTAGACGAGAACGAGCAGCAGCACTCAAAGACGTCACGGCAAGGCGACAAGCTCTGGAGCCTTGGACGCCTGGCACTTGCGTGTGAGCAGGGCGGCGTCGCTGCTCCTCGCTACCGTGCGACAAAGGCGGCCAGCGGCCGGGGGCAATTGTACTGCGGCGTCTCTTCTTCAACCGGCGAACTGGCAACCAGAACAAACAGGTAAGGGAATTTTGTCCGAGATGAGAGAGTGCTAGGGCATGTAACCAAGAAACTTTTGATGCTAACTTTTAATACTATTTTTAATGTTATTTTTCGTAACGAAAAATTTTTGATGCTATAGAACTAAGATGCCCTTTCCGAAAAGGGGTTTAAATAGGTGAGACCAATCAGATCGGGGCCACAGGATAGGCCACAAGGTCAGCACGGCAGCGGATCCAAGCTATGCCGATCTAACACTGCTAGAATCCTAAGAATGGTTGACAGTTCTTATAGCGTCGGAACTAAGGGCCTCTTTGGTAGGGCTGTGACTGTGCCAGTTTTGGCTGTGGTTGTGGTTTCTTTGAAAAAACAGCTGTGCTGACTTTGTCTGCGGCTGTGCCTAAAACGTTTGGCAAAACGGCTTTTTTTGCAGCTTCTTCATATTTTTAGGGATAAATATAGAAAGATGAGAGAGCCGTAGAGAAGAGAAGCCGGTGAAGCTACTATTTCGTGGCTTCATGCTTCACCTCTTTTTTGGAAGGGGCTTCCCTTTTTTTAAGGAGAAGCACCTGGGGAAGCACCTCGTTTGGTTGGAAATTACGTGAAGCCGCTAAAAAAGCCATTGAAAAAGCCCTACCAAAGAGGCCCTAAGTTACACCATCAGAAATAATAATTGGCGAGCGAGTGGCTTATAACATTCGGTAATGTATGAAATCATCTGGCACTAGGGTTTCCCGTGTGTGCCTGACCGACCTGCCGCAGCCTGCCGGCCGGAGTAGACGAGAACGAGCAGCAGCACTCAAAGACGTCACGGCAAGGCGACAAGCTCTGGAGCCTTGGACGCCTGGCACTTGCGTGTGAGCAGGGCGGCGTCGCTGCTCCTCGCTACCGTGCGACAAAGGCGGCCAGCGGCCGGGGGCAATTGTACTGCGGCGTCTCTTCTTCAACCGGCGAACTGGCAACCAGAACAAACAGGTAAGGGAATTTTGTCCGAGATGAGAGAGTGCTAGGGCATGTAACCAAGAAACTTTTGATGCTAACTTTTAATACTATTTTTAATGTTATTTTTCGTAACGAAAAATTTTTGATGCTATAGAACTAAGATGCCCTTTCCGAAAAGGGGTTTAAATAGGTGAGACCAATCAGATCGGGGCCACAGGATAGGCCACAAGGTCAGCACGGCAGCGGATCCAAGCTATGCCGATCTAACACTGCTAGAATCCTAAGAATGGTTGACAGTTCTTATAGCGTCGGAACTAAGGGCCTCTTTGGTAGGGCTGTGACTGTGCCAGTTTTGGCTGTGGTTGTGGTTTCTTTGAAAAAACAGCTGTGCTGACTTTGTCTGCGGCTGTGCCTAAAACGTTTGGCAAAACGGCTTTTTTTGCAGCTTCTTCATATTTTTAGGGATAAATATAGAAAGATGAGAGAGCCGTAGAGAAGAGAAGCCGGTGAAGCTACCATTTCGTGGCTTCATGCTTCACCTCTTTTTTGGAAGGGGCTTCCCTTTTTTTAAGGAGAAGCACCTGGGGAAGCACCTCGTTTGGTTGGAAATTACGTGAAGCCGCTAAAAAAGCCATTGAAAAAGCCCTACCAAAGAGGCCCTAAGTTACACCATCAGAAATAATAATTGGCGAGCGAGTGGCTTATAACATTCGGTAATGTATGAAATCATCTGGCACTATGAATTTCACCGAAGGTTGATCGGCCATTCACTTTTACTATCGGCCTTGTTTAAAATTCTAGTAGTTTAACCAATTGTAAGCGGGGGCACACGGTGGGCAACACAGTCGGTCACACGAGACCCTTCGTAGCCGGATCGGATCCAGGACGATGTGGTCAACAGTGCGCTGGACGGAGGTTCACCAAAGGTAGGCGACGCTCGTCGAAGAGTGGATTCCGGCGGATATTCAGTAAAAGAAGGGCATGGGAGGGAAGAGATAGGATCGAGAAGCTCACCTAAGGTAATAAGATCGACCAGGAGTGGTCGGAACTGGGTCGGTGATGAGCGGCGACTGGTGGAGAAAAGACGGCGTGGTCCCTTAAAACCAGGAAGCAATTAGTACTCCATAAGTTCGAGAGCCAAGCAAATTTCACGATGCTAATTCTTGATTGAGAGGGGCCAAAAAAGCTTACCAAAGAATAGTACAAATTGAAGACATCTAGTACAAAAATAATTTAGAATTAAAACGTGGGCTGGGGGGGGGAGGGGGAGGAGCATGGCCCCTGCTACTTCGTTTGGCCATATCTATGATTCGCCGCGTATCGCGGGGGAGAGTGGTGCACATGGACAAACCAACCGATTCATGCATTGCAAATATTCGAACTATGATTTTCTCTGAATTTATGTGCACTAAATAAATTAGAAACAACCTCCAAAAATCACCATACTTGGCAGGATGGTAGATCAAGAGATGCTGATCCAGTGGCATAACATGCTCATCTTGATTCCCAGTATATTTCAAACTGCAGCTGGTCAAAGCTGGTAACTTTAGATGTTTTAGGGATTTATTTGAGCAGGCAAACGAATTTCAAAATTCGCCAAAAATTCTGATATCAGAAAGGCTATCCACAGAGTTTTTGGTTGGCACAAGTTATTACTGAAATTTATGTGTTTCTTCACAAGCCTTGGTTTGACAATTGTTTGCATAAATGATTTCGAATTTGAATTTGATTTGGTTTTTAGTTCTGTTCAGTTTGAGATGCTTGCAGAGGTTGGTTCTGATGAATATCTCAAGTGTTAGTTTCTTTATAGTTTTTTAAAACACACTATTCTCAAAGACAAGATTTTTTTTTAAAAAAACGCAAGATGGAAGTTAGATTGTCACTTGAATTATCTCGTAACTGTGAAGCTCATTTCTTTCGGCTCGTGGATGCACGCAGTTGGGCTCTTGCTGGGCTGCTTGGCGCGGACCAACCTACAACCGACAGCAGTGACCACCAGGCTGGCTGGGCCATCACCGAACTCTGTTTTCCCTACCTACATTTCGAGAAAATGAAGGAATGACACCACCTTCTAAAGACTACGCGCCCGTCGCCGTGAGCGCGCGCACACACGGTCGAGGAGTTAGGCCTAAAGGGGATCCATGGTGTCCAAAGACTAGCTAGATCAGTCTGCTGCCGCATTACCAGCGCCAGACAACGCAACAAGCTAGACGAAAGAATTGGAAGCTGTTGCGTGCGCGTACATTTTTATTTTCTGACGAAACAATTGGAAGCAGTACGAGGCGAGCCACGCACGCCGGCGCCCGGCAGGCAGCCCGGCACGCCACGCGTGCCGAAATGGAACGCCGCGAAGGTCGAGCTACCGCCGGGTCTCGAGCTCGCTGTCCCAATCAGGCGCTTGCCGCAAGCAGTACCGTACCGACGCACCCAACAGCATTCTCACTGACATTTGGAGCCAACACCAGCCCCGCCCCGCCCGTCAGTGACTGGGCCCGTCGCTCCGACATCCGTCACCATCGCCACGTTGCTGGCGGCAGCCCGAGCCCCCAATATGCCGGCTAGGTCCACCCCGCGTCGCTCCTCCGCTTCGTATCGTATCCCTGAAGCGTCGGCAGCGCAGCGCACGGGTGGGTACGCGTAGCAGTTGGCGGTTTCCGTTTCCAAACGAGGCCCCCTGAGGCCAGCAAGGCAAGGCAAAGCAAGGATGGCGGCGGCGGACGGGCGGATGCCGGCGGAGGAGGAGCAGGCGGCGCCGGCGCGGAAGATGGAGGTGGGGGTTGACAACAGGAAGGACGGGGTGGTGCGGGAGGTCGTCCGGATGGAGCGGGAGGCCGTCATCCCCATCCTCAAGCCCAAGCTCGTCATGCGCCTCGCCTACCTCATCGGTACGGCACCCGCCCCCCTTCTCTGCTAGTAATTCCCACCACGGCCGCCACAGTACTAGTTGCTCGATTGTGCTGTAGTGTGGTGCTCCTAGTAGTTGAAGCATCGACGGTGGTAGTGGTACCGATTTACGAGTTGCTTTTCATTCATTCTGATGATGGTGTTTCTTTACCTGGGCATTGTCTGTGAGCTATGGCCGTGCTCTATTCGCGACGAACCGCGCAGTTCATTATGAAAAAGTGTTTCGGTTGCGCTGTATTATGATGCATACATGGATGCCCTGTTTTCGTTATTTCTGCTGCAATGGATGGATGGGACGAAACCTCCGTTTTCATTCAGAACTGCCCCAGTTTGAATTCATTCGTTTCTTTTTTTTTTCTTCTCAAAATTGTGAACAGAGCATGAGGCAGACCGTAATGAGTTCTTGAAGCTGTGCAAGAAGGTGGAGTACACCATCAGGGCCTGGTACCAGCTCCAGTTCGAAGACCTCATGGTTTGCCTCCATCTTTTGGATTGCGTTTGATGCCTCAATCCAATCTTATGCAATGGCTAAATGTCTGTTCTTGGCTCAGCAACTGTACTCGCTGTTTGACCCTGTTTCCGGTGGGAAGAGGCTGGAGCAGCAGAACCTGACGCAAGAAGAAATCGAGACACTCGAGTTCAATTTCATGTCATACCTCTTTCAGGTCAGCCCATACAGGTTCCTCTGAAGATGAGACAGGTGTTGAATAGATGGGCAGAAAATTATTAGGAATCAGAGTATCTGAAGATGAGGCACCTGCCTCATCTTCAGATACACTGATTCCTAATAATTTTCTGCCGAATGGATGGAAGAGTACACTAACAAGTTCCACATGGATACAACACAACTGTAACGGATACAGGCTAGAGTTACAAGAATCATCTTACCGTCTGGGTTACCGGGTTCATAGGCCTAAATTCTCACAAGAAATGAATTTCATGATGCAGTACCAATTTCAATTTCTGTTGTAACATAATACATGAAAACTTGCTCTGCTTTGCAAGTATTTTTTTAGTTATAAATGATGCTGAGAAATTTTAAGTGTGGATGATCATATTCAAATACATGATTATGGATAACACAAAAATGCTATCAAACGCACAGGGAAAGTAAATTGTATGTACATTATCTTGATACCCGACTAAAGTCCTACTCCCCTTCAATCCAATATATGATTCCCCAAGTTCAAGGCCAATAAACTCATTTGAATGGAGTTAGCTTTTTAATTCTCCCTTAAAGAGAATGCTGCGTAAATATATAATACTGGGAATTAGCTTCCAACGTTTCAACATAAAACGGGGAGTTCTGTTTCTTTGATTTGAGTTGTAACATTGCAAGTCTAATTTTGTAACAGTTTTGTTATACTATCAAGCAGATAATGGAAAAGAGCAACTTCAAGTTGTTATCTGACGAAGAGTACGATGTTGCACAATCTGGAAAATATCTTCTGAACCTTCCCATTAAAGTTGATGAATCTAAGGTCTGAATTTTAACTTCTCGAAATAAAGACTTAACATTATGTTCTATCAACCTTAATTTCTTACCGTGAAATGTAGCTAGACAAGAAGTTGTTGACAACATACTTTAAAGAGCACCCACATGACAATCTACCAGAATTTGCAGACAAGGTACTTTTGTGTTCTTCATGCAGATTTCTATGTCATCTTTTACCTTGAAGGCATCATTTATATTTTTTATTATGATAATTTTATCATGATTTATGGTAATTCTTATGATTTTCTACCTACTTTTCTCATGGCCACATTCCTTGCAAGTTAGTCACTGTTCCATAATACCCACATCTTTACAGTATGTCATCTTTCGCCGTGGCATTGGAATTGACCAAACAACTGATTACTTTATCATGGAGAAAATAGATGTGATGATATCCCGAGCTTGGAGGTCTTTGCTCAGGGTTACCAGGTATAGGAGCTTGTTTAATATCATGTTCAGTTTGTTGGCCTAATCTACTGTAATGTAGTACCAAAATAATCTATTTCATTACAATGATGAAATTTTGTTTTGTTACAGGATCGAAAGATTGTTTTCTAGGAAACCACAAGTGAAGCCAAAGAAAGACACGAAGAAGACTGATGAAATTAATGAAGATGAAGAAGAACCAGAACTTTTTGTTGAGAGAGTCCGATTAGAAAAAATTGAATTAAGGTTGCTCACAGTCCTCGTAATAAATTTGATATTCTACAAGAAATATTCTCTAAGATGAAATATCTCAGTCCCTACAGAAAATTTGGTAGACTACAAAAACTATTCTCTAAGATGCAGTATCTTTACTTTTTGGTGACAGTATGAGAAATCTTTTGAGTAAGATGACAATTCAAGAACCTACATTCGATAGGATTATTATGGTGTACAGGTAGACTCATTGCACTATTCACTCAACCAATTCAGTGTTTCTTTATTGTTGATGCAGTTACATTAGTTCATTTTGCCAATTAAATATGTACAGGAGAGCTGGCACGAAGGATAAGCCTGATCGGGGAATATTTGTAAAGCACTTCAAGCATATTCCAATGGCTGACATGGAAATTGTTCTTGTAAGATAGATCACTCCATGTGAGATCAATATGTAGATGTTTTAGCATCTTTTAGTTGCATCTGTGGTTGTTATCAATTCCCTGAAATTGTAAGTTTTTCTGCAGCCAGAGAAGAAGAATCCTACTTTAACGCCTATGGATTGGGTCAAATTTCTCATTTCTGCAGTTATTGGTTTGGTATGTTATGTTTTGGCTACTCTCATGTGCAGCTCTTGTGATGTTTAATCATATCAATAGCTTACGCTTGCAGGTCACTCTAGTTGGTTCTCTTGAAATGCCAAAGGCTGACGTATGGGTTGTCATAGCAATTTTGTCTGGTGTGATTGGATACTGTGCTAAGATCTACTTCACGTAAGTTCTTAGCTCAACACATTTTTTCTTGTTACATCCAGTTCTATTTTGTAAATGTTGCTTCTCTGTGGACAAGGTAATTCCAAAAATGGTTGGACACACTGTAGTGTAGTCAATTGAAATTTCTGATTAGTAGAGTTATCTTGCTACTGTTTTCCCAGAATAGTTCTGTGATTCTACTGTGAGCAGATAAAGTTTTAGTTATATCTGTTGATTTACCACTTGTATATGACAGTTTTGTTCCCTTTTATACAGGTTTCAGGCAAATATGACAATTTATCAGAACATGATTACAAAATCAATGTATGATAAACAGCTTGATAGTGGGAAAGGAACTCTTCTTCACTTATGTGACGATGTGATACAACAAGAAGTATGAAACAATTAAAACTGATGCTTGAAACCTCAAGCTTAACCCTGTATCTTGTTTTGCTCACTCGCCGTCCTTGATGTAGGTTAAAGAGGTCATAATTTCTTACTACATTCTAATGGAGCAGGGGAAGGCAACTGACAAAGTAAGCATGACTAACTGGTGGTGCTCTATAAACCTGTTATTCTTTTGTTAAATTCAATACGTTTAGCATTTGTGCCCTCAAGGTGATGTTGTCCCTTGGTATTGTCTGTTACTCTAGCATGACTAAATGCTAAAGGCCATAGGATAATTTAGTCATGCTAGAGTAACATTGTGTTTATTCACTAAAAAAACTGCACTACTTTGCAGAGTCACATTTCACTGGAATAATTAGTTATTTGCCCTTGCAGTTTCTCCTAAGTAGAGATCTGCCATCGCAAAAACGCTAATATGAAACCTGCCATCCATGTTACAATTCCTATACATATTTGTCATCGCTGTCAACAGCGTTAGATTTTTCTGTTAAACTTTTTTCATATTACCCAAACTACCCTTGTCTTCTAGCTCTGGCATGTTCTTTTGTTCCTCTCTCTTTCACGCCATCGCTCCCCACTCAGATGAGCTCCACACTGCACCATGCTGGATGAGCAGCGGCTTCCCGTTTCTCCTCCCCATCAAGAGCACGCTAGCGCCAGAGCTCCCTGTTTCTCTCTCTCCCTCGCTCGTGTCTCTTCCCCATCAAGCACAGCTCCCATTATCTTAAAAAAAAAAGACCAACAGAAAGCAGCTGAGACAGGGCCTCGTCTCGGCTCCTTCTCCACTGTACCTCCTGGGCACGCACGACCTGGCCCTCCTTTTCAGATTGCAATTTCTTTCCAAATTTCTTGGATACGGTAGATGGACTGATGCAGTACAAGGTTTTATTTGGTTTGGGAAATTTGGTTCAAACGCTCAAGAATCTTGAAATTCTTGGCGTTCTCGGCGTCCTCGCTGCCGCACGGGCCGCCGCGTTGCCGCTCCTCCGTTCGGGGTGCTTCCGCGAGGAGGAGAGATGGGTGGAAATGAGCTCGTCCACCATGGCCGAGCTACTGGGCCGAAGATGCGGAGGCGGAAGTGCATTTGCAGAGCGGAGGCAGATCGGATGCGATGGGGAGGAAGGTTGAATGCGCGTGTGCGAGCTGCCAGTAAAGGGTGGCAGGCCATGGGGTTGAACGCCCCGGCGGGCTAGCTTGAATAAACAAAGAAAGAAAGAAAAAAATTGAAGCAATCTATTGAAGGAGGAAGACAAGGGCATTTGAGTCTTTTCGTATGTCCGTTAAGCTTGAAACAGTCAATGACAGCAAATATGTTCAAGAATTGTGACATGGATGGCTTGAAACCGTTCGAATTTGTGTTTTTGCGATGGCAGATTTCTGCTCCAAAGAAATTGCAATGGCAAATAACAAATTATTCTTAGTTCATTTTAGATTCATTTCTGGTGAGACTGCAGTATATCCTATCAGATGGTAAACTTGCATAAGATTTTATAAATCCAGAAAAAGAAACAATTGTATTGTGTGGTACTAATCTTTCTTCTATTTCTTGCTTGATTAAGCAAAAATTGCTAAGTTTAGAATTGTTACTATAAGGAAATTCTGGACAGTTGTAGTTGTAGGGTTAGAAAAAATCTGGGCTTAGCACAACCAATTGTTTTGGCAAGTTTGGATCTACTTGGATTACACTTAGTGAAACACATTATTTAATCGTAATTGTAAGGTGTGTTTAAGCAAACACGATGCAAGTGGGGAGTTTTACAGCAGGCAAATTGGCCATTAATGCTTGCCTTCTCTTAGGACCAGTTGCCTTGAATTTAGAGACCTTATAGTATTTTTTTTCATATGCTGTTGCTTCCAGGATCTTGATTTACGCTGTGAAGAGCTGATCAAAGAAGAGTTTGGTGCTGAGTGCAATTTTGATGTTCATGATGCCGTAAAGAAGTTAGAGAAGCTTGGTATTGTGCACCGGGTAAATCTCAATTGATCTATTCTAATGGTGAAGTTTATATTGTGACTAGTAAGTAGTAACTACTATGCAGTAAGCACCTTAAGACTCCGAATGTCGGGTAAAAATTAAACATAAGCCTCCGAATGTCAGTTTGAAACTGGATCACATTTCTGTCTGATTTCCTGGTAAACAGGTAGCAACAAGCAAGATTTGCTATCTTCAATTTGAAATTTGGATGCCAGAGGTTACTTACATGTGGGGCAGTGTGTGACCTTGGTTACAGTAGATTAATGGTTTTTTACTCTTCTATATGTCCAAATTTTGCTTTATTTAAGCAGTCTGGTTTGAAAGAGCTGACCCAGAGCAGTTTGAACCATTTTACTGTTTTTAAATATATATAGACTTGAGATAACTGGTAGGAGCTAGGAGAAATATGTGATTTCAACTATCTCATGTTTATGGTCCTTTTGTGGATGAATCTGACCCAGAGCACTCGGAACTATTTTACTGTTTTAATATATATATAAACTTGAGATAACTGGTTTATTTTCTGCTCCCCAGGACTCAATTGGGAGGATCGTATGTGTTCCCTTGAAGCGTGCAAACGAGATCATCGGCACTACAACTGAAGAAATGGTGATGCGAGCACAACAGACTACCGCTTCTTAAGCTGCATGTTGCGACGGGTTGTGCTTGCCATCTCTGGGCAAAGAACACATCAGACAGTTCCTCTTCATCCAGCAAGTTTTTTCAGTTGCATCATGTATCTTTGCAATGCACGGCATCAGCTCATCGTTAGGCACGGTTTTTCCTTACAGATGACTTGTCCAGACTGTAGTGTGTATCTGAGAGTTGTCTGTTTTAGTTGAAAGCGGGTACAGGTGATGTGTACATAACAGTTATATGTAATAAGGAAAAAAATAACAGTGCATAATCGTGATGTCTACATGTATTTCCTTTAGCAGCTGAATTAGTGCTCCACTTTGCATGATTTCTGATATTGACAATTGCAATGCCCTATTTGTTTTTTGATGTATATGTTTTGAATCTGTTTTGTTATTCCTTCTCTTCTCTACCCACTGGACTGCAGCAATGTACTTGAGGCGTTTTGAATATGTTTCGCTGTTCCTTTTCCTCTTCGATGAATCTGAAGCTTGTGGTCCGTCTGAAACTCGGCTGCACATTGCTGCGCAACAGCCAACAGCGCGAGGATGGCTTCCGTATCGGCTGTAGTCTGTACTTGGGCTGATTGCACTCCGAACTGGATTAGGGAGGCAACAACCACATATTGTAATCCTGCCGCCATTGAATAAAAGCGCCAGTGAGTTGCCCTAAAAAATGTACTTAAGGCTTACCTAAGCAGAGGTTGTATCAGTGTGAAGATATATCATTGTTAGCAGGATTATGTACTAGGATTACTACAAGTTAATAACAACTTCGCTCCAGCTTTAGTTTATTTTGTTACCCTATTCGCAGTGGCAGAAAACATAGCTCGTTTTCAGCGGGAAACTAAGGAAGCTTGAAAAGTCATATTTTATATGGGGCTGTTTGTTTCCGGAGCAAAAATTGTAGGTTCAGGTTTGTCTTAAGTCATTTTTTTAATCTTTGACCATAAATTTCTAGAAATTCATATAGATTAACAACTATATACCTCACATGTTCTTAAACTACACTCATCTGTTTTTATTTTGAAGATGCTGGACTGCACCAAGCAACGTTATTAATTCTTTTTTATATTATTTAGTGAGTACCAACGTCATTAAATTTAAAACAGAGGAGTACAAATTTATGGAATTATTTACTAAATTTACAACATTTTTGAACTGGAGGGATTACTAAATTTAGCACATATGCACCTCAGGGTTTACTTCGATACGTGAAACAAGGGAGTCAATTTCAGTCTTTTTTAAGGCACCTTTAGTCAAAATTGACAAAATTGCAGCTGGGTGGTGGACATTCAACTATCATCTTGAGAGTGGAACAAGAAAGGACCGACGAAAATAATAGGCATGTCTTTTCCTACTGAAAGCACTAAAACATTGTGGGCGTGAGACTCGTTACAGAAAAAAGATGACAAGAGAGTTTTGAAGGCTGCAAGAAACTAGCAGACGTGTTTTTGCAAATTTTCCTTATTTATTCAGATAACTACAAATATTAAAGGGGAAATATCAGGTGCACAACAAGCATTTGGTGCACATTTGTACAAACTCGTTAAGAGTGGTTGGATCACATCTGCATATCTAAAATCATGTGTGAGAATTTCCATCTAAAAATAATGGGTGAGACTCCCTACACTTTTGATGTTGAAGGCCATCAAGATCATATCTTACGGCAAAAGTTTGTGCATATGTTCACCTGATATTTATTCAGTATCAAATGTTCTCGATTCCATGGAATAATGGACCATCTTGATATCAATCATGATTGAAACCCTAAAAAAAGTCCACAATAAATGGTAACATATCATGCCCCCATATATGGGAACATCCATCTTTCACTAGCATTAATTTATATTAATAAATTGGTGGTTTTCTTCCTATTTATAGGAGCACATATGCTGGACTTCCCTTCGCTCACAGTCAGGCACCTCCTGCTATAGCTTATCAAGCACTAAGATGCTGCCTGGGAAAGTAGCAGTTCTTGTATTTCTGTTGTGTTCAATAGTCTGTATTCACCAAGTGATAGGTGAAGATCCAGTATGCACAGAGGAACAGAAGGAGGCCATCCTGAGCAACTGCATCGAGTGCATCAGTCGTTATAGACCGCCCCACATGTCAGTCCCTGCTTTTAATGGTCCCTGCTGCATTAAGGTCAGAGATGTGCCTAACAATGACATGAAATGCATCGTCAAGCTACTTACACATAAAGAGAGGACGGAATACGTGGACATAAAAATCCTGAATCTTAGATATTACTGCTCCTGGTAATTGATTGTTCTTGTAAAAAGTATATAGGAGCACAGATGCTGGACTTCCCTTCGCTCACAGTCAGGCACCTCCTGCTATAGCTTATCAAGCACTAAGATGCTGCCTGGGAAAGTAGCAGTTCTTGTATTTCTGTTGTGTTCAATAGTCTGTATTCACCAAGTGATAGGTGAAGATCCAGTATGCACAGAGGAACAGAAGGAGGCCATCCTGAGCAACTGCATCGAGTGCATCAGTCGTTATAGACCGCCCCACATGTCAGTCCCTGCTTTTAATGGTCCCTGCTGCATTAAGGTCAGAGATGTGCCTAACAATGACATGAAATGCATCGTCAAGCTACTTACACATAAAGAGAGGACGGAATACGTGGACATAAAAATCCTGAATCTTAGATATTACTGCTCCTGATAATTGATTGTTCTTGCAAAAAGTATCAGTTGCTGCTGAATATGCGTGTCCTGCAAAGGTTTTACTAATTTTCATCTAACTTGTGGTTTAATTATCATCTACACAGGCCATCGCACCCAAGTCCGCCATCGCCAAAGGTGCAATAACAACACTAAGAGTTTGATGAAGGTACATTTGGTACTTAACTAATTAATAAGATCCACCCAAATTTCCGTGACATGTACCTTCTAGTATTAAGGGTTGGGGTTTGATGAACCCTTAATCTTTTATCAACTTTTCAATGTGGATGATTTACCAAAACAACAAAACGATTTGTTTGTTTTCCTCAAATCAATGATACGGTTCCTGCTTTAAAGGAGCAAAGTAAAACCAGTAGTCGTGATGTGAACCATTCCTCTTGAACTCCAACGTCTGTATCACATCAAACTGTTGGCAGCTTGAATCTTGGCTCTACTTAGGAACCAAAGCTTTGTTTCACATTCATGCTTACAGTATCATCAATAATACGCTAATCCTGGCAAACCTGCACTAATAGACTTCAACGGAATTAACTGAGCCAAACACCACATTCAATGTTTAGTCAAGCACGACATATTCTATCATAATCAACACAGCAATCACAGTTTACATAAATTTATTAAATCCATCATCCTGAAGGCCTGAAACCTCTGAAGTTCACCCTTCCCTACTGATTTGAGGCCTAGGAAAACTCGTGAATTCTAGTAGTGATCACCAGATACATAAACCACCCTTTTTTTAAAAAGGAAACCATGGTAAACATTATGGAAATTCGAAAGGATAGTTACATGGTACAGATGGCGAAGGTATAGAAATGCCACGGGGTACAAAACAAGGTACGTAAATCTGTACATCAATTTTGCCGGTTACTGACTGAATTTTCCAGTAGCTCACATTAATTGGCCTGGCATTCTTTGAATGTAAAACTTGGTCAGAACGTATTGCAAATATGTTGTAATATGAGATCCAATGAATTAGGTGAAGCCACATATATTTTGACCAGAAGAAATTCAAATATATGTACCAATTTATATACCTCCCTCCCAGCCTCTGAGATCTTTGAATCAGTGTACTTCATTCAAGATTCAGGAAAGAAGGGTTTGTGTACTTCCAGTCTTCCTTCACACAGCACAGCATCTCTGCATCTGGCATTCATTTCTGAAAAAGAAACGTCATTCCTATACAAATTCTTTGTTCCCATCTTCAAATATTCCAAAAGAACCATAATAGGCTTCAACAGTAGTCTCAACTTCAAGCTTATTCGACTTTCAGAATGGGTTGCTTTGGATTCTTAGCAAGCTGGATCCGCAAGTCCTCTTTGATTTTTGCTTCGTGATCTATTCCAGCCATAATTGCATCTATACATGGGTCAGTCAGACGCGGTATGAAGTAAATATTGAGCCGTACTTCCTTGATGCTCGGAAGAAACTCTAGCCCAGAAAAGCTGGTCACACTTATCCCGCTGTAATATTTGATGCGCAGCAGCTCAAGTTTTGGCGTTGCTCCATCATCAAACTTCACCAGATCAGTTCCCCACAATTCGCAAAGCTCAAGCACCATGAGATTTCGAAAAGCCCTGCTTTTGAAGTGCAGTACTCCACCCTGAAATGAATTCCACCACAGACGTAGGATAGTCAGGTTCGGTAGATTCCCAAGGACCAATATAGCAGCATCAAGATCCAATATCCTGGTGCCACGTAGCTTTAACTTCACTAGATTACGGAGCTTCCCAACCCATTCAGGTAATCTAACCAGAACACCATTTAGTTTGAGGCTTTGGAGGTTTTTGGGAGGAGAGGACATTCCATCCAAACATTCATGTAAACCTTGCTCCCCATCAGACTGCACCGACAATGACTCGAGCCTTCTGAGATTGGAAATCGTTGAGCAAAACTCTGGACCATTTTTTATGTTGATGCCAACCACGCCCAACTTGCGGAGCTGTGTAAGCCTTTTTATCTCCTGTAGAACAGCATTTCCCCATGCTAGGTGCACAACCCGCAGGGTTTGCAGGGCTTTTAGTTTTCTGGTCCCTCTTGGAACCACAGCAACTCCGTTTAGCCCCGAAGTGAGACGTGGCAGTGCTGCACAACAAGCATCACACCTGTTGAAGCCATCGATGCCAACAATCTGAGGTGCACAGCATGATACACAGAAAAGCAGCAGAAAACATGGAAGATCTACACACTTCTCAAGATACTCCGGCTCTTGTACATATGTTAATTTTCTGCCAGCATGAAGATGTCGTAGCTTCCGAAGCTTGATGATTGTTTTTGGCAGCATAACTATATTTGTCTCTCTAATGTCAAGTGTTTCAAGTTGCCTCAGGTCACCAAATGAATCCGGAAGGTAAGAAATAGCACGAGATCCTCTTAGAGAAAGATATTTAAGGTGAAGAAACTTTCCAATTTGTTCAAGGTGATGATTAGCTAGACCTGATGTGTCCTCCAAATCTAGAACCCGTAATGACCTCATCTTGTCAGAAATGAAAAAAGGCCTCCACTTCCCAAACACTGTTAATGATCGTATACGGGACACATCTACTGTGCTCTCAAATTCACTCTGATCTCCCTCCCAATTGCTGCTTATAACAAGGTGACGAATTGTGCCCTGCAGGTTTATGACACAGCCTTCCTCCATTCTAAAAACTAAATTTTCCTCCATTGACTTTGAGATGCTGATCTCACGAATGAGATCATGTACTTGGCAAGAATCAATTCCTTTTGTACTACCAAACGATGATTTGAATGGCAAGATCATGCTCCTGTCAATGAGTTCCATGAAGTAGCTGTCAGCTATTTCCTCTGCAGACTTGCCTCGCACCTCGCAAGAGTAACCCTCCGCAGTCCACCGTCGCACCAGACGTTTCCGGCTAATACTGTGGTCTTCAGGAAAGATCGACAGATAAAGGAAACATGATTTGAGATGATAAGGTAAACCATCATAGCTTTTGAGGAGGACAGTTCGTATCATCCCAATCTCTGGATTCATTTCCAACTCAGCACTTACATTCTCATTCAGTTTTCTCCACTCCATGGGAGTTTTTGGTTGGTTTGCCAAGAAGCCACCTAAGGTTACTATTGCAAGGGGAAGCCCGTTGCACTTCCGTAGGATTAGTTTTGCTTCTTCAACTAACTCTGGATGCTGCTCATCCAAATCTGTGATTTTCCCAAATACCTGAAATTGTACAATGCAACATATACTCTTAAAATTGTAGTACAGTAGAGAGCTGGTCTTTCAAGTTATAACAAGATGACGAGTTTCTGCCCTTGGGGTAACAATTTCTACTATTTTGTTGAAGCCATGAGAAAAGTTATTCAAGATGCATGGAGTAAATGCCACCAATAGTCATTTAACTACATGAACTTCAAACCTATTCTGTTACACTGGAAAAGTCAATAATGAGCTTAAAGACAGAACTAAATTAGGATCACGTATCGTAATTTAACTGTCCTAGAAGAAGAAAAAAGGAATAAGCTGAAAATTTATTGAAAGGCTATGTTTGAGCTAAGCCATTCTAGGACACGCTGTATAGACAGAAAGCTTGACGTACCCATTGTACTTTGAGCCAATAAACTACGAAGAATGTTTGATGACTGTAGATTTTCTAGAACAATTATACTTGGAACCAATAATCTACCAAAAAATCGAACCATTGTACTTAGTACCAATAAACTACCAAAAAATTGTAACTGGAGATAAAATGTTTTATAGATAGATTTTGGCGACTGTCATAAAATCATGTAATATTGACTATGCCACTCAGTGCTTCTATTTTGTTAATGAATAAAAATGTGTATTTTTGTGCATGGTCAAGCATAAATACTTAGGCCAGAATGAAAAAATAAAAGAAACCAGAGAAATTGGTATTGACTCTAAATGCATTAGAAAAATATTATGCCCATTCTAAAAAGGAAGAGTACTGCTATGCTCATAATGTCACCCAAACCGAAAAAACACTGCAGCATATAATGTGTTTTTGAAGTACCTTCTCCGTGAACAAATCACATGCATCCTTGTGTTCCAGAGCTTTGAGCTTATATATATTTCCCTTTTTCCTCGAACAATGCTTAGCAACTTTCTCTACCCTTGTGGTGACTATGATCCGACTTGCTTTTTCGGTGTTAGGGAAATGTTGTATTATAGTATCCCATTCGGTCATGGATGATAGATCATCAAGAATAATCAAATACTTCTTGCCATCCAGCGACTGTTGTACCCCTTGATTTATTTCGCTGCTAACTAAACCTGCCATTTCCTTATTCTCAAAATATTCTGCATCAAGTTGCATAGCTAAGCTCCTAAGGATCTCCTCAGGATTGAAAGGACGCGTGACCGTCAGGCAAGCACGCTTCTGAAACATCCCACTGAGCTCTTGGCTCTGGTATATATCTTTGACTAGAGTGGTTTTACCAAGACCACCATACCACATACGGATATGACCTCAAGTTGGCGGCTATCTTCATTTGAAATCAGTTTGATGATATCAGATTTTTCCTTCCCTCGCCCTATGAGTTGTGATTCTTTATAAGCAGCTACCATCGACTCTATGCGGGTGAGGCTCTTCATATCTATAGCGTTATTATTGTTGGCAACAGCTGCATTTGAGCTAGAATCTGCCTCTGTCACATCTGCTCCTTGATCTCCATCTTCTGAACCCTAAACAGAAACAAACTGATTATATTCTAATATGGCGCACATTCCTAAGCAAGGACTTTTAACTAACAAGGACTCTGATTTAACTAACCAATACTGATTTAGTTTCTAATTTGCATTTGCATGCACTTATCTCGCCCTGTTGGCCACCTGGCTACCAGATTCCTTCTATTTTCATGATAACGTTTGGTCATCTTAATACATTGCAAATGTTGAAATAGCTCTATCTACAATTACAACAGAATTTCTGGAATTGTTTTTTACTATCACACATTCAGATATTGAAGGAGTGTTGATTCCCAATATAAAAAGAATTATAACCGGGGAAACCATTGCAATCAGTTACAACCTCTAACATGTTAATTAGGTTGGACTGAACCACAATGAATAGAAGAAAGTATATTCATGGAAATAAAAAGCACAAAGATGCATATGCACCTATTGCTCAAGTTTGAATGCACTATTAAAGATTGATGGATGCCACAGATATTCTAGAGCATGTAAATATGCAAATTTTGATGGAGAAAAAATAATATCATACATGTTTGTAAAATAAAGGTTTACAGAAAAGTTTCACTATAGTATAGTTGCACTCATTCTTTATTCTCTTATTTAGGAAAATAATTAATGCTTCATTTTAAAGTAAGGAAGCAGTACAATTACATACACAAGGAATTGAGGCGAGCAACCTACAGATAGCGGGCATCTCCTTTCCCACTCGATGCACATGCATTTTTGTTTTAAATGATGACCCACGGAGGCTTCAACTGGTAATTGGTGCATGAATGGATGTATTTGATTCAGATACAAGAGCTACGTGTTATCGACCTCATAGGCAACATTGGCAACACCATACCTACTCCCTCCGTTCCAGTTTAAGTGTCATTCTAGCAACACACAGTTTTTCCAAAATAAGTGTCATTCTCGCTTCCCCATGCAGCTTTCTCTCTATCTCTCTCCTCTTGCACTGCTCATTGTTTTCAGCGTGCTCTCTACTTTTTCATCTCTCCTTAATTCCTGTGCCCAGAGCTAAAATGATACTTATTTTGAAACAGAGGGAGTATTAACTAATGACATACTAATTCCTAGAGTATTAAGTGGCTGAGAAGCGAAACTAAATGAAAAATAACATGTATCATTAGTAAGATGATTTCAGCGTTTAGGATATTACCTTCTCGCAGAAAGCATAAAGAGCCTGGTCAGCAGACAATTGCTTGCGCTCTGGTACTCCACTTCCTTGCTCAAAACACAATAAGCTTGCGATTTCAACATGTTCTGTGCAGACTATGATTCGGCTTCCTACCTTGCTGTTTGGGAAGCATGCTATAATCTGATCCCAATCTTCAGTGGTGGATAGATCAGTTAGCACAATCAGGTAACACTTGTCAACCATGTATTCCTTGAACACCTGAGCCAGACAATCTACCTTCATCTTCCTCATCCTCTGCAAAACTTGGGCCCCCACGGTTGCTTTATCTTGTATTTCCCCGATCTCTTGAAGACAATTTATGCAGAATTGCCGCATAATGCCTTGCAGGAACTCTGCTGGATTGAAAGGATGCATCAACTTCATCCATGCACGGTATTCAAATTTGCTGCACATCTTGGGATCATCAAAAGCCCTTTTGATAATGGATGTCTCCCTGAGTACAGAACTTGTTCCCCAAACCGCAATCACTCTAAGGTCATCCTTCTTCCTGCTGATGAGTTGAATAAGATCTGACTTTGCTTTGTCTTGCTGACGCCTTGCTTCTTCGATGCCAAACATAGTTGCTGAACCAGCCAGGTTGGACTTGTCGGCAGCATTGTTCAGCTTGGAGCCAGAGCCCTTGATGATGCCATAACGCACATTCCTTTGGCTAACATCCTCGACCTTAGCTCTGAGTTTCTTCATCTTCTTAGCCACATCACGTCTGTCAAGCAACATGCAAGAGATGTGCCACCAGGATGCATTCTCCAGACGCACAGCAAAATCCTGGAGGCAGTCCTCAACGTCATAGGCAACATCTCGAACTTGCTTCACCCAGGTTGTAACGACCATATGCTCGTCTCTCTCCTCATGTGCAGCCATCAGAAAAGACTGCATCATCTCAAGCTCATCCCTAATGAAAGCCTGGTCCCGCTGGACACCGAGCTGCAATGCCACCTCCTCCGCAATGGCGGATTTGGCGTAGCCAAGCACCCCACTCAGCACAGATTTGCCCACACTTAGTGCCGTCGCCTCCATCACCTCTCCTCTCCCTCCGTTGCGCTGTGGATGGATCTGTTGAGTAATGGTACAGCTTAGTACGGATGAAGCTAATGATGGATTAGAAACGGAATCATAGCCACAAAATCCGGAAGTCAACTCTTAACAGATAACAAAAACAATGTACACTTAGTAGTTAATTACTTAGTTAACATAATCAGATTAGAAGCGACGATGATGGCTTAATAGCTCTGGGAAGACTTGATGTTCGAGTGGAGGAGGTGCAAATCACAAATTTCCACATGGATTCGCTGGACCAATAACCAACTTAAGAAAACTGGAAAGAAATTTTGCATAACAAAACTGGCCTAGCGAAATCGCTGGCCACAAGGGCGAGCACAAAGTTCTGGATAGTGATCCACCATAGCCTCCCGGACCATTTCCTCTTAGACTAGCACCGGAGGTTAACACGGTATTTGGAGCACAATATTGCATAGAGACACGAGAAAACTGATAACTAAGGGAATATCATCCGGATCTGAACTGCATCAATCTACAGCTGGAAACGAACTGTTCTTTTCTTTCTTTCTTTCTTTTTCTTTTGGCGGCGAGAAGGAAACAAACAGTTCAACTGGAACGATTCAAAATTCAAAAGTCACGAGTTTGATTTTCAAATTGAATCTACTATTAAATTCACCTGGGCTCATCCCTGGACGAGGCGACTGGGCCGGCGCTACATCCGGCGGGTGGAGCAGATGCAATGGAGCGGGGGACCCGAGGGACGCTTCGAAGGTGGCAAGCAAGCTGCGGAATGGAGAACGGAAGGTGCCTTATATGCAAGAGGGGAGAAGCACGTCGAGGTGAATATGTGATGCTGGCGGCAGGGCAAGGCAGCGCCCGCGGCGCGCA
>LAPY01000434.1:2845-14946 GCA_000970635.1 Eragrostis tef | reverse complement strand
TGCGCCCTGCCGCTAGTCTCGGGAATGGCGGCTTCGGAGGTGTAGAGAGGGAAGGGAGCAAGAGAGGGAACACGGAGAGAGAGAATCGGGGGAGAGAGAGGAGAGAGGAGGTGCGACCCACGAAGACGAATCGGGCTAAAGCGGATCCCGGATCCTCCGTGCAGAGGCTACTAGTATCACTTTCCGTGTGCCGTTTAGGCGCATCCTCATCTGTCGATGGCGAATTCAACGGCTCGGATTACGTGCTGTGGCAGAGTACTTTTGACGGCAATTTCCTGTTAAACTGGAAATCTGAACGGAATAAGAGATTCAATAAATTTAGGAAGCACAATATGGTTTTGGTAACATGGCTGGTTTGGAGCTGAACTAGCCAACTTCGCAAGAAAATGATGCTCCAAACAAAAACGGAATTTCGACGGTAATTTGCAGCTACATAAAAGTTTATTTGAAAAGCTTGAAATCTGAACGGATTAATTGAGCTTCTCCAAGTTTAGGTCGCATAGTGTTTGGTTTTGGTAGCATGGCCGGTTTGGAGCTGAACTAGCCGACTCCGTGAGAAGATGATGCTCCAAACAAAACACAACTCTTGTCTAGAGCTAATATGTCCCTGCCAACTGCAAGACACAAATGATGTGACTATAGTCATCACGAATTATCTTTTGAAGTCTAAGGCGCCGAACTTTAGCATTGGAGTCCTTGTGTCGGATAATTGAGTCGTTGGGAACCTATGCCATAAGCCTTAAAATTAACGGCCTAATGTACACTGTCATGGTTTCGCCATTCTTTGACTGAGAAAAAAAATTCATATCCTTTGACGGGCGTGGATTAGGAATTAATGATGAATAATAGTGTTGAGGGAATGCAATGATAGAACGAGATAGAGGCCAAGACCCCATGAATCCAAGTTTCTACCCTAATAATACGAAATACGATACCGAAACAAAAAATTGCAATATAAAAGACAAATAAACTCCAGCTTCATCACATATTTATCTTTTCCCCGCAAATAAACAATTGTCTACATCAAGAAAAGGATAACTTAACTAGCTATAGATGGAGAAACAGATCAACATCACACATCGTGCAAGGTCGCACATCTCCAATGCTCATAAAACACGCCAAAAGTAATGTACATGCAAGCAATTGTTCAATCTTCACCTGCAGCTTTAAGAAGGCTTTCGACAAGTGAGGAGTTACTTGATTGTCAGTAGATTTTGATGTGTCCATGTCACAAATAATAAGTTACTTTCAAATGGAGCAAATGATCTTGACCAAACGTTCAGACTGGGTAGACTTTTGTGATGACATGCTACTTGAGAAGGAGGATATGGCAAAGAATCGAGAAAATTGCGTTGAAGAATTTGCTCACCGCTGGAGGAATTAGTGTGTTTCACATGTGCTGAAAGTGACGGAAATAAATGATGTTCGGTATTCTGAACATGGGTACACGGAGAAGAAAAGGGAAGCTTGAGTACTTGTAAGGATGAGTGAAGACAGTGATGTTCTGGTGTTTCAGAAGAGGAGGGTAACCTACAATTAAAGGAGTATGTTGTTTTTAATTAAGTTGTTGTGTAAGATTGAAATGTAAATATACTGGCTCAGATTCTAAATACATATTGTTATATCGTATTCTCTTTCAGCACATAGGACCAGCTGAGCCCTTTTACGTTTGAGTTAATTTCATTTTGTCGCAGGTGAAACCATGAAACTCAGAATACAAGTAAAATTAAAAATAAATTGCATTTTATATCAGAGAAAAGCCTTTTCTCTGGCACCCCTGCATTTTATTCCGTCGCACTCCATTTCCAAAAGCTGGTCTTTGTACATCTTGTAGAAAGACAGTAGCATGACTTTACAAAGACAGGTACGTACAATCACTTGCACATGTCTATATGCAGTGGCTAAGTCGCCATAATAATATGGTCCCGGATAAAATTGTTGCCAACTTCCCTTCCGTACTCGCTTATACACTATTGGATGGTCCTCTGAGGAATTGATACACAGTCTCAGCCCTAAGTTTTGACCAATGAAATCGTGATAGTACTTTGAAGAGGAATCTATTCATACTGCTTGAGCTAATCATGAGGCAATATTATTTGTCAAAGAAAAATTGTATTTGCTTCTTCCTTGGCAAGTGACTCTTAGTTATTTAGTTTTACATACAGGGGGAAGACCAAATTTTAGTCACAAACTCCCAATGTTCGAGTTGTCACACTGTATGGAAAAGGTGTACTAGTACATTGACTCTTTTGAATTAACAATCTTAGGTTCTGTCAAAGTTATTGCTTCATCTGATAAGGATGTGAAAGATAAGAATTGGTCACCTCATCTCACGGGACAGGACAGGGCAGCATATATGAGTACACATTATCCGGCTCCGTAGGTGCCTCATGCATTTGCTGTGCAGGCAAGTGATGGAGTGCGTGCATGAGGAAATGTGACGCGTATTCGTCTAGAAATATTTAAGTAACGGGTCGGACTAGCTCGTACCACGGTAGCAAAGGCACTACCGCGACATGCTACGTGAAAGGCGAATCTTAGTCGGTAACGGCAACGAACAGGAACGACCAACTGATTGATTGATTGATTGACGGATGGACTGATTTGGTGGATAATAGCTGCGATGTCTGTTGATTAGATTAGTGAGAGACCGGATGGATTCATGGATACTTTGTGGCCGAATTAAGAAAGGCAGCAGGGTGCAGTTGCGAACTAACATCATCATTAGCATCCATCTCTTACGGATTGGATTAATTTCTGTTGATTTGGGGCTTTTACATTGTGTTGATTAGGGCAGTGATGGACACGGTTTGGCTGCTCCAATCTTCACCCTCAATGAAGAAGTTGGACAACTCCAACTTTTAAACTAGATCGAAGGACATCTTTAGAAATAACTTCATTCAACTAACCAAACACTACCTAAAGTATACATTAGGTTTTTAAACTTAGTAGAAGTTTCGTGTATCGATTATCCTCTCCTAACACCAAGACTGCATATCTGTATCCTAAATTCGCTAAACGTATAACCCGAATTTTTCAGTTTGTGTACTTAGCGCATTGCAATTATTTTTTTTTCCACGCAGCCTGCACGCACAAGCACGCACGGGGACACTCCATGCGACTATTGCCGCAGAAGAATGCAGGTGGCGTCTGGGCAACGGGTAGGCCCCGGGCCTTGTCGCAGTTCGGTGCATCGCATAATTGGCCGGGAGCCCGTTGCTGGAACGGATCAGATTCTCGCCGACCCCCAAACCGACTTCAAACTAACGAAATTGATATCACCATCAATCTTGTTGTTTATAGTAGTTCCACATACTCTAATCCTTCATAGTTGGTTACTTAG
Organism: Eragrostis tef; assembly: GCA_000970635.1. NCBI lineage: Eukaryota > Viridiplantae > Streptophyta > Magnoliopsida > Poales > Poaceae > Eragrostis > Eragrostis tef. Next base: position 11,603 of record LAPY01000434.1, on the reverse strand, counting down.
TTCTTTTAAACCGTATTTTTGGTTTTGTTTGCTGTCACGGAACGGTATGCTAAAGGATGTGTGTTTATGTGTTGTTGGAATACCAATTCTCCTTAATAATCTGCCGTTGCAAAGTAACAACCCCCAACCAAGGTAAAATATTTCTATTACTTCATAATACTAACATTTTGATAAAAATAAGAAGTATGCTATTTTGTGGTGACTTAGCTTCACATGTTGCCAGATGGATTACATCACAATCATGTCACACACTACTCTCTCCGTGTTAAAATTGATGACGTTCAAACATTACTCATTAGTTGTTTTTTTTTTCTAGTTCCCTGGGGATCGAAAACGTCAAGAATTCACAAGTCTTCTATAAGTGTAATGGTGAAGACTGTTAAAAATAACCAACCTATGTACAACGTAGGGCTGCTTTCAGAGAAATATACTGACTACCGTTTTGCGCTTTGCTGCAGCGTGATGAGACAAAGGAGAGACTTTGTGCGGCAAGCTTATCTCTGCAGATTATTACCATGGAATGTTTTGTCAGCAACGGACGAAAATTTGATAATAGACTTTGTCTTTAGCTTTTGTTCTTTTGAACTCAGCCAAGAAGCTGAAAATTGTAATCATGAACAAGGCTACGTGAAGGAACCTTTTCCATTTTCTAAAAAAATGTACAACGCAGGAAGTGAAGGTGAACAACAAACAAATAACCCACCAGCGTCCTGAGTTTTCTAGATAAACTACCCAACTATAGTTGGTTCGAAAACAAAAACCTACCCAACTATATTTTAAATCCAAACATTTTGGCCACGCTATGGCCCTGGGTGTCGCTAAAGGGTGGCAATGCTAAGGGCCCCAAAATATGGGAGACAAGATTCATATATGGAGAAATAATAATTATGGATGTACTTCTTAGAATTTTTATTTAAGAACAGTCTTGTTGTTGATGGGATTATCTGTGTCTTCAAGAAATTAAACAGGTGTCAAGATGTCCTAGTTGTATATCCTAGCAAGTCTAACAATTGTGGTTATATTTTACTAGGATAATCAATATCTTTTATATGACAATTTTGAGATCAGATCTTTGCTAATATATCTATGACATGATGCTGATAAAGTAAGAGCTACTATCATATTCTTGACAAATTTTCTGACAACAAATTGGCATAATTTTTTCCTTCATGGATATACTTTATTTTTAGTAAAAGGGATGAGATAAACTGATCTTGAACAAACTTTCAGCATATAAGTGCTTCCTGAAATTAAAGGATAATTAATTTCATATATAACTCTATAAACAGTCAGATTTCACTGATTTACCATATAAAAACAGACTCAACAACCCAAGGACCATTTTTTCTACGGTAAGATCAGTTTTCCCTAAAAAAAAGATCAGTTTTCTGCTAATTTGTTCTGAGGGTTTTTACAACCATTGAGCACTCCACTGCGGAGATCCAAAGTAGACTCTCGTTTCTCTATCATCCAAAGATTTTTGTTCCTGTGAACACTTTTCCATCAGAAAAAGGGGATACAATGACTAGTTCAATTTACTTTACATCACAAAAGAAAAATGTATGGCACTGTCCCTCATGGTTTTACCTAATAGACACACATATTCTTCAACTGAAAAAAGCTCAACTGAAAAACATCGCAACAATACTAATGAGAGATTTAGCATCTGAGTAATTAATCATCACCTTAAAAACATAACGTCGTTATCCCCGTCCCACCAAGCTACTATATTACTTGTAGTACTTGTCATCCTCTTGACAAAGATGGTTTTAGTTCATTTTATTACCCACCTAGATACTAGTAGTAGCCAATTAGATCTGAGAAAAAAATCTTGATGGCTGTTAACCTCAGATTATACTTTTTGTTGCAGGTTCTCAAGGTGTATTTTATTACGCGTGTATTTACGTGACTAAACAACTTGCGCATTAATCATCGAGCCGATCAGAGGTTGGATTGGATTGGAACTTGGGAATTGGGATGCATCATCTTGAAAGCAACAATGCAGACACATTTCCCTCAATAAGCAAGATCACGAACAAGCTAACCCTGACGGACTAAACAATAAAAGTCGACCATTCTTAGCCGTAATTCATGGTGCTAATGAAGACACGCTTTCGAATTCTTCTATGTTAGTTACATGGGTGGTGCTTCTTTGTATTTTTTTTGTTAGTTTTTCAGAACAAAAAACCACATATTTGGTCAGCACTGCAAATTAGACAAGTTTATATACTAAGAAGCTACACGTAAATATACGCATTAGCACGACGCTGAGACAAATGAAGTGAGAAAATACTCTTTGAATGTGAAATATTTGTTTTTGCAAAGGAAAATAGTTGTGATTGCAAGTCAAATGGGGATAACTTTGTACCCTGTCTTGTCCATAATAACAGGCTTTGTGCTTCTAGTTGTTCATATTTTAATATAGCCATATATATATAGAAGCTAAATTTCGTAGCCTGGGAAACATGTTGCACTTGATTACTGATATCACAAGAAAAAGTGGCAAGGGACTAAAATGAAATTGGTGCAGAAGATCAAACCATACACAAGTTTAATTAATCCTCCATCTTCTGTTGGCATCATCATGCATGAAAAAGAGCAATCAATTTAGATCGATGGATTTCCCTACCCCCACATGGCTTGCACTTAACCCCACGCCAAATCAAAGTTTGTTTGGCAATCACCTTCCGTTTCCTAACTGCCTAGAGCCTAGCAGCCGTTTCTTAGGGCAGGTATAATGCTATACGTAAGCGGTCTCAAAGCCCGTCTCATGCAATGCCATGTAGGATTTTTGATAAAGTGGAAGAGAGAGAGGAGGAAAAAGAAATAGGTGGTTGTTTCACGAGACAACCACCTCAAACGCTAAAATTTAGGAGTATGAGACGACTTAGCCCAGTCTCAGTGGAGTCTTTCATTTCACATTTTTCAAGCATGACACATCAGCTTTGTAATCATATTTTGCCAAATAAAATCACATTTCTCAGTGCACACTTTCATTTTCACGGTTTCATAGGATAGCTAGAACATTAAATAGATGTATATGATTGGATCAAATGGTGAAGAATGAAAGAAAAGATGCTCAATGCACTTTTATTTCACTTTCATTGTCTAAGAAAGGGTGCCAAGTTTCTTTCATTAGGATGAAAGGCATAGCTTCTCTCTTTCCATAAAATTATTGACATGTCATCGTTTTAGCTGATGTGGCACCTTAATAAATACAAATAAAAGGCCCATTGAGACTGGCCTTACACACCATTGTACGAGTTGTGGTTGCCATGTAACTCATAAACATTCCTTTTCTCATTCATAAATTAAGAAGAAATGTAATTATTACGAGACACTCAAAACAATCATGCATTGTATGTGTGGTCTCATAAATCGTCTTATGCTTTCGTATCATAGATGAGACCACCTATAAGACAACCCTTTTCTACCTGCCCTTAATATGCCAGAATGTGTGGTCCGCCGTGGCACTGAGTTGCCATGTGCAAGAACCTTCCAAAGGTACTATACCCATGCACAGCCATCAGCTTCTTGAATAGGAGGGCTACAAATAAAATGTGACATAAAAAAGTTAAGCCGCACGTTCAAAAACTTTTCAAGATTCTTAATTATGAGTACAATAATAAGTTGTGAAACTTATGTAAGATTGTCCTATATTCAATGGTGACTCATATAAGCAACTTGTCAGCACCGCAGTCGGTGGTCATTATGTGGATCTTAACTTGGTAAGATAATGATTCCGAGAGCAAGTGATCTCAGAGTATCGTGTAGGATTTTAAGGATTGCACAACATTCTAGGTTCATGGTAAAATAAGAAACTGTGTTAAAAATATTTTTTATATTATCTCTTATCAATATAGATTATCTAGGTAATTAGTTACTTTTTTTTGCAGGTTGCCGGTTTTTTTTTGCGAAAACAGGTTGTCCTATTTGTATTCATGCATGTTGCATTCAGGTAGTGTTATATTCAGATGATTAATTACTCTAAAGCTGAGTTTGATACAATACACAATTATTATTAAATGGACTCCCATAGGGTTGTTTTGTAACACTTTTTTTTCCAGTTTATACAAACTAAACATGGGGAGCCGTGTCAGATTTATGTACATGATGCAGGTCAAGCAAGATCTGCAGCTTGGGTCAACTGAAAGTTACGTTGATCTTTTTGATACGTATATTGTAGCATATGGTCATTCAATTAATATATACAAGACAGGCTCTAAAAAGACTTGTATATACAAGAAAAAATAACATTTACGATAAACTTTCCTAAATAAATTGTCTCTGGAGATAGCTTGAATACACACCACACCCCTGTAAGCGTGCCGTAGGTTGCTGGCTGTGAAAATCATATCCAAAGATTACGTAAAGCCTAATCATAACCGTGTTGGCCGTGGCTCATGATGACCTCCATAAGCAAGGGTCCTTTTCCTGCCACTAGGGCACTACGACACCACAGTTATGTGTGGTCCTATAGAAGAAGTAAGAGACTAAAACGGATTTATGATAACTATGCATGCCTAAAGGTACCTTCATCTTTTAAATATGTTCACTTTCTCCTTCAAAGTACATGAACGTATGGCTTTGAAATCTGAAAAGCACGAAATGGACCCGAAAGGAGTACGATTTGTGGTCCAATTCATCGTGAATATTTGCTCAGTTCTGTAGAACAGAACTATGCTCAAGTAAGGTCGATCCAGCGAAATCAAGGTACTTTGTCGAGCAATTTGGCATTTTAGGTCCATCTAACATATATATGAACAAAATTCTGTGAGAATAGAAAACATCAACCTATAATTACCGAGCAGTTTTTGATCACTTCTTTCCCAATCATCAACTGATGGTATGATTATTAACACGTCTCCGTGGGCTACAGGTGCAACGCACACCTACCGTCTGATTGTATTGCTAATGTCCAAGTGCAGCACCTGCAGACAGAACAGATGCCTGCAGTGCGCCAACGCTCAAGTGCACAGCAACAGCAGCAGCATCCCCAACAGAACGTGCACGCCGCCGTTCTCGTGGCCTAACTGGGGCGAGGCTGGATGATCAGTAGCTTGACTGTGATCAGCCATGGTTGGAGTCATCTGCATGAAACGAATCTGACCACAGGGCATTTTCTGATGTCCTTGTTTGACATAGTTTCAGCCTCTCTTATACGGGGATCTCTGGAATGGTAGCCAAGGGTTTACGTCATCATTACTGTCTCTTTTTATTTTTTATTTTTTATGTAGAGGTAACCTAGTTAGTGCAAATTACGGTAACTTCGTTGTCCTAACATCAATAAACAACAAAAGAGAGGGAATAATTATTATTTTCTGTTTTCTTAAAAATTGCATCACAGAGCCCTTATGGAGTTCTCTGAAAACTGTCCAATGTTGTTTTCTTCTGGAAAACAATCTCTACAATGATGGCATCGCAAATCCTGTTGGGCCTGTTAGAAAGGAAGGCCCTTGCTAGCTAGGTGGGCTGCTTCAGCCTGGCAATACAGAACTATATAAATGGTCGAAGTTGGCCCGTTAGGCTCTTAAAGATTTCCTTTTAGTTCTGATCTTATTCTTAAATACAGATTTCAGAAAGCGTAAACAAATTGCTTAGAAAATAGGTTCTTGATCTGTATGCATCTATCAATAGCCAGAAGAAGCTCGACAAATTCTCAAAAAAGAAGAAGAAGAAGAAGCTCGACAAAATGATGATTGAATTTGCAGTTTCTTAGACCAAATGAAAGATCGCAACAACTCTTATTAGCGTGTCACTAAAGAACAAACGCTCCCAGTGGATCGCACGCTCCGTGCTCCTGCTGGTAAGATACACGCTCAAACCTACATGAAAATTTCTAAAACAAGTATGCAAATCTTCCATCTTCGTGTAAACTTTGAGATGCAAAAAGTATTTGTATAAAAGTTACCCCCCCCCCCAAAAAAAAATCAATGTTTAAACAGTAGCAGGTTGTGGGTCTGAAATGAGCAGTTACAGCAAGAAATTATTTTAGCCGAATTTCTTTTTTTTCGTTGCTTAGTTGATGTCAAAATGAAATATCTGTTAACAGTTTATGGGAATTTTTTATACAATTTTAATGGTGCAAATGCATCAAGGGAGCACCTGATATCTGCTCATTGGCACGTGATAAAGTTGATATATATCTTCTAAAAAAATAATAAATTATAGGTTAGGTGATACTATGTGTTGTCTTTAATCGCTATAATGGGTGGTACCCCTTCACATGGATGCTTGGATGGCCAAAAATCTCTAAATTGATACTTCAGATATAGTAAAATGCATGAATAGTCGCTGTACTTGTTCGTTTGTTTCAGTTTGGCCATCGTACTTATGAAAATACAAATTGTGGCCACTAATCTCGCTAGACTGCCGATATTGTTCTCTTAGTCATACATATTTGAATGGTGTGGCATACGTATCGCTGCGTATGGCATCTGGAAATTTTTGCAGCATGGAAATTTACTGCGACATCAAGTCCTGAGAGTCATAGAATGTGCTAGGTTTATTTCTAGAGAATCTGCTCACAGCTATGCAGTGTAAAGAATTGCAAGAGGTCTAAATATACGGAATACACAGGTGATTGGTCCTTGTCTTGATACATATTGTAACCAAAGTCTTGTGAGAAATAAAATATCTCAAATAATGAAGTTGCGTGTAACCAAGACGATGGTGCATGATGTTCATCTCTAACAATTAAAGCTCCCATTTCTTCATGATAAATTTACAGAACGGAGTAAAATTACAAAGTTAGGGATCATCAAAAGAAGCATGTCTTTGCCTTTCTTGGCAGTGTATGCTTCCTCCATCACATTAATATTTCAAATCTTCTCATAGTTGCTGCGACATTTTTTTGCAGCAATTAATATCTTTCTCTCTACATTTCAAAAAAAAAAATTCTCTCTACAGCTACGATTTTCACGCCGTTGAGCTCGAGACATTACAGGCTAGTTTGGTTTGAGCCCTGCAGAATCTGCCTGGCTTAGGCGTTGTGCTCAGGCGTTGTGCCTGACGGGCGAGGTGCCTGGCACGGCATGAACCACACTAGCCCTACCTGTCCTAGTAGGAACCATTGCTTGCCCTTGTCGCAGCCGCTCGCACGACAACCCTTGTTGGTTGCCAGCTAGCACCGCTAGTCGCTCCGATATCTCACTTTTACCAATTGCACCACAAGGAATTTGATTCTAGTTGTGTACTTGACTGACGAGCGATGGTAACAAATCATGTGAAGGGGCATAAAATAGAAAAAGAGAATGCCGCCATGCTGGAGTAAGATTCCATGTTGGGCGTCATACACAGTGATACGTATGCCACGCCACTCAAATACGCATGATTATCAGGACAATGACCGTATCGGCACAGTCTAGCGAGATTAGTGGCCACATCTCCACCGCATTTTTTTTTGCATTTTCATAAGTGCAATGGCCAAATTGAAACAGGCGAACTAGTACGGGCCATCCATGCATTTTACTGCTTCAGATATTATAGTTAGTGACGGAGGTTGTGCAGGCTAAAGTGGGCCTTGCTCCCCACCCCCGATAAAACACTATTTTACAAAAACCTTCATAAAGACTAATAAATTAGCTGTCTAAACTAATAATCATAATCTACCATCTATACTAATCAAGCATTAAAAACAGTAATTCTTCATTGGCCCCTCCTATAATTGTGCTCAAGCTCTGCCTCTTATTATAGTTGCTTTAGTTATTTTAAAATGCAAGAAAATAGCATTTTATTTCCTTTTCCACCAACAGAAATTATCTTTAAATAAATCAGGTGATGGATAATGCCAACAAAACCAAAGAGGGTCAACGGTAATTCGTAATCAGAACGCTGGCAAACTTGCTAAGTTAGGTACCGAATCTTTGTACTCCTATGTGTCGACATGCATGCCCATCTGCTAACTACATGCTACGTACTACCGTTTCAAATAAATATAGTTTAATTAAACTTCATGAAAATCAATCATCTGAATCTTTATATGTACGTTGACATGCCCATCTGCTGTTACGGTCAGTGGCGTAGCCAGAAAAATTGCACTGGGTAGGCACCAATGAAGCAGAGATGCAAAACTTGCTAAATTACTGATGAACAGTGTATTGTTTCCACTGAAATTGGGAAATCTTGGGGTAGGCCCCGGCCTAGCCAAAACCGGGATGGCTCTGCCCATGGTTGCGGTGTCCCCAGTCCGATTCATATCTATATCTTCGATAGTCTTGTTCGTGTCCATGCGCTCTTAGCTATATTATCCTGATCGGATTTGGTGTGCGCCAGATCGACCGAGCTGCCCTCGGATTCCAACGGACGGCGGGCTCTCACGGGCAGAAAAAAGGGAGTCGAATCGGACAGGGTGTTACGCTAGCTCTCGGACACCACGGCCTTTATAAGGCACAACGGCGCCAGCCTACACTTCCAAGCTGCCAATCGCCAAGCGCAATCGCATCGTCTCTCCCAGATCAATGGGCAGCGCAATCTCTCTCCCGAAACCAATTGAGTGGCGCAAGGTCCTCACCGCGGCTTGCCTCCTCCTGCTACTACTCGCCGCGCCCGGCGGCGCTCACACCGAGGCAAGAAGTCTCCGACCAACGGCGATGCACCGCAAACTTGCCCTCCGGCCTGAGCTCGCGACGAAGGTGAACGCGCCGGCGAGCGTCGCCGACGACACGACCCCGTTCCAGAAGGCACGACCGAACGTGCGCCGTAAATATGCGCCGGCGCGCAGGCTCTTGGAAAAGGCGCCGGTCCCCGAGCCCGCGAG
>LAPY01000433.1:194876-210851 GCA_000970635.1 Eragrostis tef | reverse complement strand
AAAAAAAAACATAACAAGTGAAAAAAAACGATACTCGGGTCATTTTGACCGAAACGACACGGTATTCACCCAAACAATTCGTTTAGAGCTCCGAATCAGCCTGGTTTGACTCGTTTGCAAGTAAACACAAGTTTTTGAGTGTTTTCCCATTGGATCATTTCAATTACATCAAAAACATCATAACAAATAAAAAAGAACAATACTCAGGTTGCTTTGTATGAAACAACACGGTATTCACCCAAATGGCTCGCTTAGAGCTCTGAATCAGGCCGGTTTGACTCGTTTGCAAGTAAATGCAAGTTTTGATTGTTTTCTCATGGGAACCATCCAATTACATTAAAACAACATAAGAAGTGAAAAAGAACGATACTCACATTGTTTTGGCCGAAACAACACGGTATTCACCCAAACAGCTTGTATAGAGCTCTGAATCAGCCCGGTTTGACTCGTTTGCAAATAAACGCAAGTTTTTGAGTGGTTTCCGATTGGAACCATTCAATTACATCAAAAACATCATCACAAGTGAAAGAGAACAATACTCGGGTTGTTTTGCATGAAACAACTCGATATTCACCCAAACGGCTCGCTTAGAGCTCCAAATCAGCCCGGTTTGACTCGTTTGCAAGAAAAACCCAAGTTTTTTATTGTTTTCCCATGCTAACCATCCAATTACATCAGAAACAACATAAGAAGTGAAAAAGAACAATACTCGGGTTGTTTTGACCGAAACAACACAATATTCACCCAAACGGCTCGTTTAGAGCTCCAAATCAGCCAGGTTTGACTCGTTTGCAAGCGAACACAAGTTTTTGATTGTTTTCCCATTGGAACCATCCAATGACATCAAAAAAATCATAAAAAGTGAAAAAGAACCATACTCGGGTTGTTTTGACTGAAACAACACGGTATTCACCCATACTGCTTGTTTAGAGCTACGAATCAGCCCGATTTGACTCGTTTGCAAATAAACGTAAGTTTTTGAGTGTTTTGTAAAAAAACTATCCATTTACATCCAACACATTGCAACAAGTGAAAGAGAATGATATTCGGATCGTTGGAACCGAAAGATAACCGTATTCACCCAAACGGCTCCCGAACAATTTTGAAATAGCCACGCCTGACTCGTTTACAAGTAAACACTTGTTTTTGAGTGTTTTCACATGAGAGACATTCAATTGCATCAAACACATCAAACAAGTGTAAAAGTTAAATTTTTGACTAGAAGAGCAATGAATTCATCAAAACAGACCCCGAACAGCTCCAAATCAGTCAGGTTTGACCCGAACGCAAGCCAAAATGTTAGTTCGTTTGCGTTCTGGTCAAAACGTGTGAATTCACCAAAACAGATCCCGAACAGCTCCAAATCAGCCCGAGTTTCATTCAAAACGACCCAGAAACCATCTAATTACATCAAACACCAAAACGGACCCGTTTTACTGAATTGGATGAGTTCACTTGCGTTCGGAGCACGAAGTCACCAAAATGTGAGTTCGGTTTTGGTGAACTAGATGAGTTCGCTTGCGTTCAGGTCAAAACGTTGTGGATAAATTTCACAAAACTACTACTATTTGCAACCGAGAACATGTCAGCACACATCTCAAAAGACGTAGCTTTCTGAAATTATACTCAAAAGTCGTAGTTTTTTGTTACTCAGGTGCAAATAGTCATAGCTTTCTGCAATTTCCTCCAGCCCAAAGTCTTTTTATCCCAAGCAAGTTGGGTAGACAGAATCTAAGCGCCTTATGCAATTCACTAATTTTTAATAGTAAGAATTTAATTTATTGGATGCTAAATTTTACGTTTAAATAAGAAGACTTAATTTACGGAGTGTTTGGTTTATTGTGCTGATGTTCTTGTAGTTGGGTGGGTCCCTTACCCCATGGCCCCACCCTCGTAAATAATATTGTTTGTAATAAATAAATGACTACTAGCAAAACTGTCCGTGCGTTGCCACGGGCTCTCTGCAAAAAACAATATCAATAAATTTAAATTTATTATTTTTGAGCTAACCACACAACTTTTTTGATAACAACCAAACATGCCTCTCTATTTCACAATAAATAGAGCTCCCACCTCCGTTAGCTAATTTGCTCTCATGCATAAACCCTGAATGAGCAAATGTCGTAGCTCTATATTTGATTTAAATAGTAGTAAATTTAATAAATGTATAATAAATTTACGGCTATTTAAATGTGGCTATTCTTAGATGGGCTTGGCCATATCACTTTGGGTCTTTTGGATTCAATCTTAGAGAGGGCAACATAGGGCCTATTCATTTCCTCCACTCTTAAATTTAGATCCTGTCATTTTAAAGAGAATTTTGCTATTTAGGAGTATTAAATAATGTCTAATTACAATTTTTTTATAGATTGGGTGCTAATTTAAGAGATGTATCTAATGAGCCTAATTAATCTATGTTTTGTTTGATACGGTAACCATCTCTAATCAAGCCTTAATTACACTTGATAGATTCCTCTCGCGAATTAGCACAAGAATTCTGCAATTAGTTTTACAGAGCGAAAGAAACGTGGGGTGCCTGTGCTTTGCTACAGGCTAGTCAGAAAAACAAATCCACAAATAGTTTTTTCTTCTATGACTGAACTCAAAATGGTCAAGATACAAAACATTTATGTAAATAAAATGATATGCATATTTTCATTTAAGGACAAATACAAGTGTTGAATATATATCAGGCGAATGATCATTCATTTGAATTTCACATAAATACAAGTTCATGGTAGCATATAAAGATTGTGCATTATAATAGTTTAGTAATGCACATTCCATACCAACATGTCACCATGGTTTTCTGAAGTAATAATCTATTTAATACATGTTCTTGGACGAAACCACATTGGTTTCTGCAATGTGTCACCTACTACTTCGATAACTTAGGAATTCATATTCATGCTCTGTTGAATCCCAACCAGTCAGTTGATGGCCTGAAAATGTCTGCCGGGCAACAATCAACATCTGATATGTAAACACGATTGTGCCACATCCTAGATATGGAGTGTTGCACATTGTGACAAAGAAAAAAGGATCGCTCAGGCCTTAGAAATAGAGGATTAATTGCCCGGGTACAAGTTTGATACTAGACTGGCAATGAGCTGCTGGTGACATCAAAATTGTCTACAAGCACATCCTGAACGCCGAAGTTTCATTCTTCATTGACAGCCAATCCCCTAAAGCATCGGATGCATCAATGGCCATGCACACAGATTAGCAAAGTTTACCTTCGGGAGACTATGACAAAAAGAAGCCATATTATCCCAAGTAATTCACTGGACATGCTGTGAATGTTCAAAAATATAATGAATCCTTTACTGTTGATGAAAAATAACATACTGCCTCAGAGAATGCACTGCAATAGCCATATGCGTCAACATCTTCCCTGTCAAAACCTTCCAGCCAAAATTGCCAGCCCGGGTCATGTGCCGCTTGGTATCTGGTGTACGCATCAGGTCAAACCATCTAAGGAGAGAGTTTATGTGCTCATGCTGTGAAGATTATCCACTCGTGTTTTAGGACAGGAAGATTATGCATTTTTGAACAAAGCAACAGAACATAGATTACAATAAATTTGTACAACGTATTACCAATAAAACAAATGAAAAGAAACCGGTCTTCTAAATTAATGTATTTTCCGAGATCACTTTTTTTCTTCATATTTTAAAATATGCATGTAATAACATCATTATTCAGTCAAACCATATAAGGAGAAAGTGCATGTGCTCATGCTGTGAAGATTATCCACTCTAATTTCAGGACAGGAAGATTATGCATGTTTTGAACAAAGCAACAGAACATAGATTACAACAAATTTGTACAACATATTACCAATAAAACAAATGAAAAGAAACTGCAGAACTATTTGCACCATATTTAGCAAAGTAGTGAACTGAAATAACCTCCTTCTGCTCAGCTGTACCAGAAGACATTTATGGGATCATCAGGCCAGGAATCATAGAGGCGTGGGGAAATTCTGCAGTTGTTTCATAAAATTCTCCTCAAAGTTCCATTGACAATCTGTGACAGATCATCTGCACACAGCAAAACAGCAATTCCCTCAGAGTAAGTGGTTAGTAGCATTCTCAGTTCTATACTACAAATTTGTATGTAGTCTAGAACTGAGGATAATCCCTTATCTGGTCCCAATGAACAAGCTTTTTCTCGTAATTACATAAATCATCTAAAGCACGTGTAGAGGAGGGAAACTGGTAAATGCAAAGCGAAATTGTTCATATGATTTGTCAAATGCATTCAACAAGTCCATTTGCAGCTAGCGTACTGAAAGATGTGATTTTCCAACTTACGACATAAGATATGTGAAATTTCAAAACAACAATGTGGCCACTGCCTTCGATACAACAAGAGGAGCGCAAGGAAATGCAACAACTTACGCTTTGATCCAGACTTGTTATTTCCATCTCTTTCGGGCACCTCCTTCTTGTCCTTCGGGTAGTTCATTTCATAATTTATGAAACAAAAAAAGCACAAACATTTTAGCACCCTGGCCACCAGACTGGCCAAAGAAGGGGCAGAAGAAGAAACAGAAAAAAAGGTAACAACGATAGGTGTTGTTGCAACGGGTAAACTAATAATTTAGGATTTATAATATTTGTTTGTTGCGTTTATACTGGAGTAGTTGTATAAGGATTTTATTTGTGTGGAAAATATACTTAACACTCGAGTAGAAATCGATTTAGTTTAGTGTAGAAAATATAAAAAGGGAAAAGAAAACCTCAGCTTTCATGCGCTGAGACCCTTCTAGGCCCATTTTCTTTTTCCTCTTTACCCTCTCTTGTTCTGTTTCCTTTTCTCTCTCTTTTCAAAAGCAGTGATGAATTAGTGATTGTTAATGTTTTATATGTTCTGGAGGAAGGTATAAAGGAACATCTTAAAAGAGTTGCAGAGATTCAAAAAGTTGCATGGAAGAACTGGGCTGATGCTTTATAATTGTACAGTATTTTCAATTTCTTTATAATTTTAGTGAAACCAATAGTGTAGTTATGCAAATATAGTTGAAAAGGATGTAAGCAACCCTACTTTTTCAGTATAGTTTTTCTGTCTACTTTTTTTATCTCTGTGACAATAGTTTTAGATTAACAAAATTAAAGGGTGAAGGAAGTAAAATGGACTGAACTTTTTTTGTGTGTACATAACAGAAAGTCCACAAAATTGCAACAGCTGAGTGTTATTTCGATGATTATGTGATCCTTCATCCTCAGCGACAACATTCATCCACACTAACAAATTAAAGATCGCCGTTTCACACATGAGAGCAGAAGCAACAAAAACAAATGCACTTAAATTTACAGCAAACAAGCGGGAGATTTTTTTGAAGTGAATACCTTGCGCTGTTGACGGTGACCTTCGGCACTCCTGGGTCCTTAGTCCTGCGCTGCAATAGTAGGTATAGATGGAGCTTCAATTTCAGTGCAAGCTCCTCCTCCGACTGCACCCAAACCAACACCATACAAATTGGTCAGGCCAAGCAAAAACAGATCGAAGCAAGTGAAGCAAGATTGTAAAATCAGGATCCTCAGAGACAAAAGAGTTAAAAGATGCAAGGCACACAAATAGATAGAAAGCAAAAGGCATTCTAGAGTTTTTTTTGTAGTAATTGGCTCTAACCTCTTTGGAAGTGAAGGACAAAACATCTTTTTTCATTATTAAAAAAAGGCATTCTAGAGTTTAAAAGGGAACGTGGCACCCCAAAGGAGCACACTTGAGCCGCGGGCGTGGCGCCCCTTCGATCCGCAGTCCCTTTTGTGCCCTCCTCCCCTCCCCTTCCTTCGCGCCGCCCCCGACCTCCTTCCTCCTCTCTGCTGTTGGCAAGATCGCAGGGCAGGTTCGAGGCGATGATGTCGGCTGTGACCCACCTGATCCGCTCCTCCGCCTTCCCGTCACGTGTCAGGTAAGCGATTCCCCGCTCTCTCCTCTCGTCTCATGCGCTTTTTTTAGAATTATAAGGAACAAAACGGATGGGTGTGTGAGCGCCCTAGATGACATTGCGGTGGGTTCTCTTGGGTCTGGCGGTAAGAAGGTGATGGGAAGTGGGATTTAAAGCAATTCCATTGGAGTTGCGGCATATTTTAATTGCTATCTTGCTTCTATATGCACTTAGGCCACCATTTTATCAGATTGCTAATTTTCTTATATGTGGAGGTGTGAACAGCTCGTCATCGGTCTTGCTGAAGAGGGGAAATGCATTCTCTAGTGATGCCACGCCCGGTGATCCCAAGCGCGTCGAGGAGCCCTTCAAAGTGGAGGAGGCAGAAACTGTGAAGGTGACACCGCCATCTGCAGACAAGGTAAGTATTGTGCAAAACATAGATACTTCTTCTTTTTTTTTTAAGGCGATAGAGATACTAGTTTGCCTGTAGCATAAAGTATATGCATTTGTTTTCAATATGTCATCTACCTTCGTGGAGATTAGTTAGACTGTAAAGTTTATTTGACTTACCTGTTCTTATCCATATTTTTTATGGCAGCTAGTCAGAGGCTTAAACAATATTCATGTCCAAACTATGAGCCAGTCAGATCTTAAATAAACTTTTACTTTTTGCGGTGATGTCCGTATATTGGTAGTACCAAAATTGTTAAAAGCATGTTATTACTGCGGCTTGCTTCTGCGTTTTCATATAATCGTTGCTCTTTGCTATATGTTTATCTTGATTGTGAACTTGGTGTTCAACTGGCTATCCATGTCTATCAGAAAATACAAGGATCATATATAGTGGAGAGTTTGGGTGGAGAAATAGGAAAAATGGATATCATTACAACGTTCTCCTTACTTTCTTATAGTATCATAATTGTGACACTTGAGAGTGATATACAACATTAATGACCTGTGATCCAAGGTTTTTATTGAATTGAATTTTCTGCGTGTCCTATATGTACATAACTTAATTTGCAATGATGGTTTAGCTTTTACAGATAACCAGTGTACCAAATTGTATGCTTTTTTTTAATCTTCAGATGTGCTTCTGGTCGTTCATTTGTCTTCTTTTCTGGATCTGAACTATATGTTCTGCTTCTGACATCTGTGTTGTTGTAGCTGCTAGTGCTAGGAGGAAGTGGTTTTGTTGGGTCACATGTCATCAAAGAGGCTTTCGACAAAGGATTTGTTGTCTCTAGCCTTAATCGGTAACTCCATAACCAATTATTGTTTTATTATTTTTCAATGGTCCACTACTCCGCCAGTCTCTATTATTGATGGACTGCAGGAGTATTTGTTGTAACAATGTTCTAGTAGGATATGCATTGATTGTATTGTAAGATGCCCAATTCATTACAAAACCAGCAAAATATTGAATTATATCTTATTAACTAAGACGTCAACTTAACATTCAGGTCATAGTTTATTTCTGGCATATATTATTAGTAAAACTACAAACTGTAATCCTTGACTGTGATAAGACAAGATGGTATAGTTACGACAGTGAGGACAGTACCAGAAGATAATTTGCATTGCTGGAAATGAGAATTTGATTGATCCAATACAAAATGAAACCGTGGCAAATTCAATGTTTTAAAAATAATTTTCCTTAGTGAAAATGCAGAATATTTCGCAGCTCCAATGTCCATGTGACTAGACTGGACTGGCCTGCAGTTTAGTCACAGGATCTCATATATTATTCCTGGAATTTAAAGTACTTCAAGTCATTTTGCTTTTTTTCTTATTTCTATTTTAAAGTGTTCTGTAACTTCCTTTTCTCAACGAATCTGTGTTCTGTTTCATTAGTTCTGGGAGGCCATCCATCGGTGAATCTTGGGCTGACAAAGTTACATGGAATAAAGGTTCCTTGCTACTCGGGTTAAGTTTTGTTCCTATTGATGGTAATGTTGATTGGCGTCTACTTTCTTCTCTTACACAGGCAATCTCCTTGAACCTGCTTCGTTAAGGGATGCTATGGACGGCATTTCTGCCGTGGTACGCTTCCCCCATAACATTTTTGCTAAATATGTTGCAATATTTTTGTCTTTTACATAATTTTTTAATAATCAACTGTTGTTATTGTTATTCTGCACTTGCCTTCACTTTTTTTTCCTTGCATATAAATATTGTAATGAACTGGGCAATACTATTTTGGTGCTAGTTCGGGCAAAGACTATCAAGATTTGTCCTCATATCTTTTTTCTTACAACTGTTCATGCTGAAAACAGAGTAAGCTTTACACAAAAAAAAAAAACAGAGTAAGCTGAAAGAAAAACAGAGTAAGCTTTACAAAAAAAAAAAAACAGAGTAAGCTGAAAGACAGATTCTGACCAATGTTCATTTGTACAATTGCTTTTCAGCACCTTTTGTAACATATCTGAAGGAGCTTTGTTTTTACTAGCAGACTACACCATATGTGTGAGACATGCCTCATTCTGTTTATAATCCATAACCTCTTATAACCAGTAAGGTAGTTGGTTAGTCGTCTAAATGATCCATTGGTTGCAAGTTTGGTGTAGCAATTTCTTATTATTGTACCAAAAACAGATATACTTGTCTACCATAATCTAAGGTTCAATGGAATTCGATGGTATTGGATAATGTGATCTCTGGAGAAAAACTCCTAAATTGGAACGACTGTATTTTTAATGGCGGAAGCCCAAGCATCCCTGTCATGTTAGAGACAGTAGGCAACGGGAGTGCACTGGTGCATGGCTGGAGCCTCGCATCTCCATCCAGTGCTGCTGCAGTTGCTTGACTTAGGTGTTTGATCCTTCCTGGGTAGTTCTCGCTTAAGATGTAAATACAGGCACATCTGTTTTGTTCAGGACTGTGTTGAGGGACGAAATTTTCTCCTCCTTTATACTACTTTCTTTCTTCTTATTAGTGGAATGACACCCAGATCTCCTGCGCGCTCGAGAAAAAAGAAAAGAGCACCGATGTTTGTTTTGTTGATGTCAAATGCTTCAATTAGATTTTTTTGCAGTTGTATATACCTTCGCATCAATTTATTTGGGTCATGCAAATATTAACTCTTAATATCAAACTTTAGCAGAATACAGAAAAATTATGAATGCCAAAAACTCCGAAATATGTGATTCCAGCACGATATCAACATTCAAGAAAAATTGTGGTCAGAACTTGAATCTTAACAATACTGAATAATCCTCGTATGTGGATAAGGTCGTTGATGGGTGATATTTGGTGTTGGAGGGACTTTGTTATGACCATTCTAAGTTGAACACAAACAAGGATGAGGACGAATTAAGTACAAGAACCTGTTTAGCTTTTGCTTATTTGTATAACTATGCCATTTCATATGATCAATTCGAATAGGTACTGACTATAATTTCAACCATTATCATCCCTGTTCTAAGGATAGTATCTTATGCACGGTTTCCCTGTTGACCACGTAATAATGAAGTACCGTAGATAAAAAAGAATTATTATATGAACCATTGTTTCTCATTCTAGGAATGCTAGAATAATAAGAGGTAAATTTTCTTCTATCAGTGTGTCTGTATGGCTTGATGCATAACATATGCAGATAATGTTAACTTGTATAGATGCTATGACCTAAACATATCTATGAAGTCTCACTGATGGGTGAAGAATATTATCACAGGTATCTTGTGTTGGTGGCTTTGGGTCAAATTCTGTCATGTACAAAATTAATGGTACTGCAAACATCAATGCCATCAGGGCTGCAGCTGAGAAAGGTACGTCTATTGAAGTTATGATTGTGGGATGTCATGTTTATTTTCTGGGTTATGATCGCAATTCTGAAATCATCAGTCATGATTTACATTATATGCAGTACATATTTGTTAGTGAATCATCATCCTAATTTGACGATTGTAATGTTTTTTTTCTTGGCTATTCCGGTCATATTATCTAGAGAAGTGAGAGCCTCACATTCATTCCACAAATATTCATGTTTAGGATAGCAGGTTGCAAACAATGAGTCCATATATGTATGATTTCCTGTATTGTCAATTTACTCCTTTCCCCCTTTTTTTCCCTGTAGATTATAGTGAATGTTTTCCTTTCTTGATTTACGTTTTATATTATCCAAATTAGCCGCTTGTTACAGCAGCAAACAACATCAAATCCTTTTGTCCCCAGAAATATTACAAACTTTATGCCATTCAAACGTATAGGTTTCCATCCCTCACTGTCACTTTTGTTTCTTTGCATGAAGCTCTGTTTAGAGTAATAATATTACCTGGACACAAGTGTCGAAAGAAATAGATGAAGTTGGGTTTGGCCCATCTTCATGTCTCTGTCCTGTTTTCACCCCTCGAGTTATCACTGAGATGGAGTAGGATTTGTATACCTATACCCATGTCCTAAAATCCTTCTTCCAAATCAGACATCCAAACCTGACATGAATGTCTGGACCTAAGTCACAAAGTTCCTGGAACTGGGGGGACAAGGAACGGGAACGTGGGACGTGGCTAACCGAAAACATGGAACGACAGGGGTATACATCTTTGGGACGATTATTTGGGGACGTAGGTCGCATTCCAAGTAATTTGGGACGTTGAAAGAGGGAACAATATCCCAAGGAATGGCATTGGACATTGCTTAAAAATAGAAAAAGAGAGAGAGAGAGAGAGAGAGAGAGAGAGATGATGTGCCGCTATTTACAATGGCCCATCCAGCTTATCTCTTTCTCACGTTGGCCCATCCAGCCCATATCCTTGTCACGTTACCCTAATCCCTGGCTCTCCTCACGCAACCGCCGCAACACGTTCTGTTCCTCGTTCTCTCATGCGCAACACTGCCGGTCTCCGGCGCCATAAATCCTTTGTTCCCCGCCATCATCCCTAGCCAAAGATCTGCAAAAGCATGAGCCTCATCCATCTTGTATCTCGGTTTCGCTGGATTGCGGAGCAGCGCTGCCACGGGCGCTGTTGTTCTTCTTCGATGCCGGCAGCAGGATGCAGGAGGGCAGGGAGGCGGTGCTCCAAGTCAGCGATCCTGCGGCGTCCGAGACAGCGTTCCACCAGTCGTCCCCTATGGCCATCCGAACGCCGTAACGCGTTGTCCCCGTTCCTTGTTTTGGAACGAAGTTCCTGGGACGAGGAACGTGGGCACGTTCCGCGTTCCGTGTGACTTAGGTCTGGACTCTGGAAGTTTGCTGCAATCTATAACTTGAACATTTGGATATGACATCGTAAAATATTCACATTATATATTTGTCTACAACCTTTTCATTCAATATTGGTTTTATAAGTTGAAATCCCGTTGTATGCTAATTTAGCCAGCAAATAGGGATAACGGAATCAAATTTATCTGATGAGGCATGTATTTTTTGCTGCAATCTATAACTTAATGATATCAGTTTTTTACTTTTATCTCTACCTGTAGGTATAAAGAGATTTGTATATGTCTCAGCTGCTGACTTTGGCTTTGTGAATTATTTACTGCAAGGTTATTATGAGGGCAAGGTGAGTTCTCCAGATTATTGATATTATTATCACCCTATCATATTTTGGAAATACCATTCATTCCATCTAATAAAAAATAGACACAGGGCATTAATTGTTTCTAACATGACATACTGAATAGCGATTTCTATGAAATTTGTTGATTAAAATAGTAATAACTATATGCTATGAAAATATTTCTCATGAAGATCTAGTGACGTCATTTTTACGTGGTAGACCTGTGATTTGTCACCTATTGAATGTTGAAACATAAAATGCCTGATAAACGCGAGTCCTGGAATGACTTGCATTTTGCATTGAATGGAGCACCTACTTATTCTCTATGGTGTGCATTTCTTAAATGTTACTCTAGAAGATAGATGATGTCTTGTAAATATTTGTGTTGGGTTCATTATATATTCATGGTATCAATGTATGGTTCATTTTTTATAGCATTTTTTTCCAAAGGACAAGTTAAGCAATAAACTATATTATGAATGTTAGACATCATACTATGTCAAGCACCACCTAGTGAATACTGAAATCACAAAGAAGCATAAAATGTTCATTTGCATACCATTTGCTACTGCAGCTTTACCAATTAAACCAATAGCATGTATGCGCTAAATATTGTTTTTTCATTTCCATGTTTATTAATATTTGGCTACTTAAACTATTAGCTTGGTTTCGGTCGGCACTCAGCCAATCATGTTGTGAATTTTCCTGCATTATACTGTTAAAACCTACAAATTCCTTTTAGGTTCCTACCTCATTTCACATGCTTCATATGTTAGGAGTGAATTGTACAAAGCATCATTTTTTGGAGTCACTCTTTTATTGTACTAGGTTTCACCTTATGTTTTAGTTCAAGAATTATCACTTTGCACCATCAATTAGCATTGAACATGAGGGAGTGGACTTGGGCCCACATGACAGCTACAAAACAGAAAATTCAAATAGTTACATGTTGTGGATAATAAACAAATTGGTAGAAATTTTTATGTAGTTAGGGGCCTAATCAATTTATTTTCTAAGCCACGGTTTTAATCAATTTGGTGATACGGAATCAAAAGACATGGTAGGGTGCATAGTGCAGAGTGAAAGGGTGGGGTTGCCAGAAAATGGAGACGGAAAAAGAGAAACTCTCGATAATGATGATCATACAATCAGAGGGAGCAAGTTGGTTAATTTTGATGGTGCGTTAATCATGTGGTCTTTTAACATGCCGGATGGAACATTGGACCTCGTATTTATATTGAGCTACTATGCTTTTCAAATGACTCATTTAACATGTGTTACTATTATCACAATATTAGCCCAAATGTTTTTTGTGGCTGCCTTGTGAGCCAATTTCTCTCAATCATGCTCATTACTAATGGGTCGTGCAAAGTGATAATTCTTTTGCTGAAACCTAGTGCAAGGTGAAACATGTCCTTAAACCCGATGCAATGGACAATGTAATACATGGTGTATTGCACAATTCTTTTTGCTTTTTTTCTATTGTAAAATTGGTTGACTAAATGTTTGCACTTGTCACAATTTCCTAGTATCCCCCCCCCCCCCCCCCCCCTTTTTTTTCCCTGACTCTGTAATGTTAATGAAATGTTTTGTTTTTTTTGGTTATTTAGAGAGCTGCTGAAGCTGAATTGCTGTCGAAGTTTACCTATGGAGGTAAGCTATCTTTGATTGTTAGGCCTGTTTGATTGACTAAACAAGTCAGAGATTTCATGTTAAGTAGTTTTATAATTGGGTCCATTATTCATATGACTTGCTCCTAGACATTATGCTTTCTAAAAGGTTACTGGTGCTGACTTATTATATCTACCAACCGTTAGTAATGTTATTGTATCTAACTTTGATTTTCAACAGACACGTAGAACTGTCTCAAAATTATCTGTGGATATGTTCTACTACTTGAATTCCTCCAAAAATAAGTAACTCTTTTGGAAATGCCATATTGTTTCATTTAATTATTTGCATGCCCACGGTCTATACGACATATGATTATTAATTTTTTGTTTTGCCTTTTCTTCAGGAGTGATATTGCGGCCTGGTTTTATTCATGGAACTCGTCGAGTGGGCAGTGTAAAGATACCGCTTGGCCTTGTTGGTTCTCCTTTGCAAATGGTGAAATTCTATCTCCTCACATCTTTCGGTTGATGTAAAGGGTCCCTATTGTTATGGTTGATGTTATGTTCGTGCCTTGTATGACGTTGTTTCTCGCAGCTTTATGCAAACTATTACCTTAGTGGTTTATATGATATATTTTCTTATAATTCCTTCCCATTCCCAATCCAAACGGACCCGATAAAAGATCCTGGAGCCTAGAAACTCACCTGGTTTGATTCATTGCCATAGAAATATTCACGCCATGAACAGCTGTTTTTTTACTTTTTTTCGCTGTTCTGCATAAACTATTCTCTCTTCCCAACGCGGCATGACTAAATATGGAAGTCTTCAATCGTGCAGGTGCTCCAAAATGCAAAACCATTGACTAGGTTACCGCTTTTTGGCCCTTTGTTGACGCCCCCAGTGAGTGTTACCTCTGTGGCGAAGGTGGCTGTCAGAGCAGCAACAGACCCAGTGTTTCCTCCTGGAATCGTTGATGTCTATGGGATCATGCGATACAGTGAACAAAAGTAAGGGGTCGTATGTTCAGTGCTACATGCATGTGGCTGTACTTCCCTGATCTTTTGTTACTCGATGCTTGTGTCTGCTCGAAACGAATAAGCAGAAGCCAACATGTATCTATTGTTTCGATGCTTGTGTCTGCTCGAAACGAATAAGCAGAAGCCAACATGTATCTATTGTTTCGATGCTTGTGTCTGCTCGAAACGAATAAGCAGAAGCCAACATGTATCTATTGTTTCGATGCTTGTGTCTGCTCGAAACGAATAAGCAGAAGCCAACATGTATCTATTGTTTCGATGCTTGTGTCTGCTCGAAACGAATAAGCAGAAGCCAACATGTATCTATTGTTTCGATGCTTGTGTCTGCTCGAAACGAATAAGCAGAAGCCAACATGTATCTATTGTTTCGATGCTTGTGTCTGCTCGAAACGAATAAGCAGAAGCCAACATGTATCTATTGTTTCTTTGGTTCCTGGTAGCAGTGTCCTAATATGGCCATGTTTCATGATCATGTAGTGGCAATGTTGTGACATGTACATCTCATCCTGTCTTAGCTGTACTGTTTTCGAGAGTTGTATTTAGTCACAGGATTTGCCCGTAGAAGTTTTTCTGTAATATTGAAAAGATGTTTTTTCTGATTATTCGATGATTCCTTTTTTCTCTCCTTTTTACCTGCTAGTGGAAAAAATTCCTATCGCGGAAGAAAACATCTGATGAGCGGGTAACTCTTTTATACTGCTGCTTATGTTGCTTATGTTTGTGTGGGAAAACTGCCAAACACCCAGGCCACAGAAACTGATTATAGCGAAAAGGTAGAAGAATATGTTTCGGAACACAACGCATGAGCAGAAGCCACAAATAGTAGCTTTTACCGGATTCTCCGTCCACAGCCTCGGCCAATGACATTTGAAAGTGTTGCTTAAAAAACACGTAGACTATAAATCGAACATCCAAATTACAAACCGATTACACCGTTGCGATACAATCTTTGGAACCAGATCGCACTTGACTATATTTTGCAAACCTTTTTGAAAAAAAAATCCCAAACATTATCTTATTAGTATTCATCTATTTAAGACAGACCGAAGCAGTGACTTTTAATTTTCATCCTCTAAACATAGCTGGCCAACAGACCGGGTCGGACCGGGCCATTTTTTGACGGACCGGCACGGCCCTTATGTTTCACAGACTGGGTCGGGCCGGCACGAGGGCCTTGCAGCCAAATCCAAGCATGGCCTGGCCAATGTTAGGCGGGCCAGGGCTGAACGGGCCGTGCCGTGCCGGGCCAGCCCACGACTAAAATAATACTTTTTTCATTAATTTTTTTATTTTTAAAACTAAACGGGACTAAACAAACCGTGCTACAAGGGTTGCGTAGTGGCCCAAACGGACCATCCACAAAACGGACCTTGTCGTGCTTGCACGGCAGGCTTGCGTCTAGGCCCAAGCACGGCCCTAGCCGGGCTCTGGACCGGCAAAGCCCTGCTATGATCCGGGCCGTGCCGTGCTCCTTTAGCCCAGCCCATGTGGCCAGCTATACCTCTAAAGAAATATTCCACATCCCCTATAAAAGATTCCACCCTTCAAATTGGATTTCGTTGAACTCTATCGGCTCCTCCATCCCCTGCCCGTCGCCGCCTCTCCTGCTCGGCGCGCGTGCGACGGCCGGGGCGCCCCTGCCCTCCTCCCCTGTTGGATTTCGTTGACCTCTATCGGCTCCTCCATCCCCTGCCCGTCGCCGCCTCTCCTGCTCGGCGCGCGTGCGACGGCCGGGGCGCCCCTGCCCTCCTCCCCTGCCGTGCATCCTGCTGGCCGCCGCCGCCTCCCATGCTCGGCGCGCGCGACGGCCTCGCCTATGTGACACCCCGTGTCACTAAAATCCCTGCTAGTGCTCATACCCAAACTGAATTGAACACAAAACTGAATCAAATTCAAATTCGAAATCATTTGTTCAAATAATTGTCAAACC